>PVIH01017553.1:0-16982 GCA_004025045.1 Sigmodon hispidus
AAACCTCCATATTGTATTCCAAAGTGGCTGAACAAGTTTACAATCCCACCAACAATGGAGGAGTGTTCCCCTTGCTCCGCATCCTCTCCAGCATAGGCTGTCATCTGTGCCTTTTATCTTAGCCAATCTAACAGGTGTTAGGTGGTATCTCAAAGTTGTTTTGATTTGCATTTCTCTGATGGCTAAAGATGAAGAGCACATTTTGAACCCCTTTCTTGGAGTTTTACACTGTGAGCTTCTAGCTTGTTTTATTGACATCCTCTTGGTGTCCTCTCAAAGAGGGTGTGCCTTTCTGGTACAGTTTCTCTGTTACAGATCTTGGTTCTAGACACTGTGTGTTTCCCTTGCTCTGTACCCACAGAAGACACTAGTAGAACTGGTACAGTTGAGGTGACAGTAGCTTTTTCTTTCTGTCCTTGTTAGAAAGAAGCATTGCTCTGGTGTCTCAGTCTTGCAGCCTCTGTAAGCCGGCACTGCTCCCTGCCTGACTGCTAAGATTTAAACAGCCCTACAGTTCCCAGGCAAGAAGAACGGAGACAAGGTCAAACATCTCCAGTGTCTAGACTGTATGGACAAAACTTCTTTGCAAAGAATATCTTTCTTATCCTATGACTACATCTCTCTCATTTAAAAATAGTCTGTCTTTGACGTATTTTTTAGTTATAAATCTTTCACTGCAGTCTTAACTGACAGATGTCTTTTTTTCTCCCTTTAAATCTAGAACCAGCAATAGCTGGGGGATGTTTGATATTTAATTTATATCAAAGTATGAGTGGCCAGGAACCCCTATCCCATTTAAGCCTCCAGGATTAGGTTTTGTCACACCAGCTCAGTTTGGGGCGAGGTGGAATTTTCTAGCAGAAATTTTGACAACCTTTTCGTAAGTTATAACCAAGCTCTTGGGGTAGGAAGGAATGAAGTCTCTGGAGCCTCCTCTGCCCCATGAGAAAAGGGATGGGGACTTAAGGAGCGACCAGAAGGGGTCACTGTTTGAAATGTCTTAGGACTAGAGATATTGCAGCTAGGGACTCAGAGAAAACCAAGTAATAATTTCCTGCCCAATTAGCAACATAAACATGTATTCTGCATTGGCTACCTCAGAGGGTTCCAAGTTTAAGGCCAGTGTGGGATGTGTTGGTGAGTCACAAGACTACAATGCAGAGTTCAGCTGGCTCTGCCCTCTCCTAGAACCTTCTAGAGGAAGGTTCTCTTCCAAGCTCATATAATTGTTCATTAAGTGTGTTGTGGGTAAAGAGCTGAGGTCCTAGATTTCTTCCAGGTTTCAGCTGAGGGCTGACCTCAGCAAGTTAGAGCTGCTGAGCAGCCCCTGCTGTGCGTGCCTTTCTCTGGCTTCCTTACCACAGGGCACTTCTTTGTGGCTGTTGAGGAGTCTCTTTACAATTGGATTAGAAAGGGTCATAAAACCCTAGGGTGGCCTTCCACTATTGTGTGTTTTGTTGCTGAGCAAAAAAATTCCTCGGATCTGTCCCCATTGTATGGCAAGGTGTTACATAAGAATGTAATGTAGAAACCACACCAAACTCTTATTTTTTGGAGGTGAGGTTCTCTGATCAAAAATGGCCATGTGGGTATGTAAGGCACACATGCAAAAAGTTGAGAGTCATACTTCCATGTTCATGGCAACATGCATCAGAGCCAAATATAGGAACCACCCAGTGTTCACCAGTGAATGAATATAGAAACAGAATGTCGTATGTAGAATGCACACACACATATGGGACATTATACAACCTTAACAAGATGTTATATCTCATGCTAGAATATAAATGAATCTTTAAGACATCATACAAAGTGAAATAGGCCAGGCTCAAAGGACAAATGTTATATAATTCCACTTATATGAGATAGAAAAAGTAGTCAAATACATAGAGGTATAAATCAGAGTGGAGATGGCCAGGGCAGAGGAATAGAGAGTGATAAGAGGTGCAAGCTGGAAGTAGGTGGCTGATGGTTGTGGACAATGGGAATGTATCTAAGCTACTGAACTGGGCATTCAAAAGTAGTTAAATGGCCATTTTATATAACTTATGCTTGATCACAACCTAAAAAATATTGGAGTCCTGGTACTGATTGGCTGTGCTCCCTCCCATATGCTAGGATGTGCTTTCAGTTCCAGATGTGGGCTGGGAGGAGGGAGGCGGAAGTAAGGCTCTTCTCACTTTTGTATTCATTTGTTATACTGTGAAAGCGCATGTGTCATACCAAAGTGCTACAGTAAGCATTGATTATCAATCAGCTATTAATTACTCAGTGTGAGCTGATTGCTTGCTTGACACACACATCCATTTGTTAGACATATTTTTGTTGTTTTATTCATCTTCCTATTCCTTCCATTGTTGCAGAACTAGAGGGGGAATGGTGACATCCCTTGTTTACGTCTGTAGTTCTTCAGAAAGAGGTTTACATTTATTTATTTATTTGATGGGTGTGAATGCATATGCACACATACTTGCAGCACACTGGGCCGTGTCACTGTCCCATAGCTATAATTCTTAATCTTAGGTATATGCTGTAGTCACATGGGAAATTATTTTCCAAGGGATCTGGGTCCAGTGCTGGGAGAGGCTGTTTAAATTGGTTTGAGGTGAGAGCCCAGGCTTATAATATAGATTTATAAACGCTGCTCACTGCTAGTGTTGAGAAGCCCTGTGTTATAAGGATGTGTACCCCTCCCCCATCACTGACTTCTAAAAGAATCAGTTGAATGATCTAAGATAGGTGCTAATTGGATACTTAGAACTGTTTACCATTTATACCTAATTACTGTGCCACACCATCAAGTGCATGCATATCATCAAGTGTGTCAGGCTAATCTCCTTGTACACTTTGGTTGTTTTCAACATTTCACTATTAATCTGTTTTTTAATGCTCATGGGGAAAGCACCATCTACAGAAACCAGAGGGAGGGAGAAAGGGAGAAAGGGGAGAGAGAGAGAGAGAGAGAGAGAGAGAGAGAGAGAGAGAGAGAGAGAGAAATGTTTGTTGTGAGCAGTTAGAAACAGCAACGTGATTAAATTAGAACCATGCTTGATTACATGGACAGCAGGTATGAGGATGGACAGGAGGAAGTCAAGCCTGTTTTCTGATTACTCCAGGAATGATGGCATCCTTGTCTAGTCTGCCCTGGCAGGTCTAGCCTGCCTGGTCAGTTCATAAATACCTGCTTTTATTAAGTACCTTTGTGTTGTTTTGTCTATCAAAATTTAGGGTGTGGGGAGTAGGGGTAGGAAACAGAGACACATATTCTGCTTATCAGTGTTCTCTGTTTATTCTGTGACTGACATCATTTACACCCACTCTTGCACTAATGGCCATAATATTTAAACAAAGAGAAGGAATCTGGATGTTTTCCAATTTTATTAAATCTCCAAGTGCCAGGTAATAGCTTGAGAGGTTAATAGGAGGAGGAGCAGAGCATAGCCTTGGTCTTCAGGCTCTGAGTCTCTTGAGGTAAATTAAATTATTTCTGCCATTGGTGGTGAACACCATGCTATAAGAGATAAGTCTAAGGAAAGAAGGAATTTTTTTTTTTCTAACCTAGTCAGGAATTTTGTTTGTTTGTTTTGAAGCATGTTCTCTATAAGTGATGCTGACTGGCCTGGAAATCACTATGTAGAACAGGCTAGCCTTGACCTCTTCTGCTTCTGTTTCCAGAGTCCCAAGAGAAGCTCTTAAGGTGGGCATTGAGGGAAATGTAGACTATAGGGACATAAAGTAGGCTGGCACATTTGGGGACTGAATAATTCAGTGGGTGTGTATACCCTGAAATGTGAGGAGACTAGACAAGCAGAGGAGTTAAACCATTAGGAGAGATTTACCAACATTTGGAAGTGATTTTCCTGAATGAATATAGGTAGAATTTGTGTAAAAAGTATAAAGTTTTTCAGTTTTCAGATTGGTGTTGAGTAGCTGATTCATCACGGTAATAGCTAACTCTTGAGCAGTATATTTTATGTCCCAGGTACTGTTCTAAGTACATTATGCTGTTAACTAATTTAATTCTCATAGAAATTGTATGACCTGTGGACTGTGTTTATTGTTGTTTTACAGCTTAGAAAAATCTAAGAGGTTAGGTGAAATGCCCAAGGTTCCATTGTTAGTAAAAAGGAGACAAGACCTTGGAATCAAACTCTGACATCCCAGTTCAAGATCATGTATGTGTTCTTAGCAAGAGTATCCTATTTATGTTTATTATTCAGTTCTATAATTAAGCTGTGAAAAAATGCTATACAACATATGATTTGGGCATAGAACTGATGCTTGTACAAAAGTCTTTATGCTAAGAGAAGTCAAAGGTTGGCCAAACCTTGGGTATAGAAGGTCACAAGATAACATGGTGATGAGGGAGTATGACAAAACAGGAGAACAGGTGTCACTAACATCCTGGACCCAGGAGCTGGACTGAGAACCCAGCGGTGAGAAATGTGGGTGAACTTTGACAAATGGAATTTCCTGAGCCAGCTTAGAAGATGGGAATTTATTGCTTTAAAGAATGTTGATTATGTGAATTGGTGCTGTAAAAGGATTGTGAAAGACTGTGATGTTGCCAAAGATGGGTATGCATTTGAGATCTCGCCCACCTGAGGAACTCTGAATGGAGCAGAGTTGTCTTGGAAATGCCACTGTTGCCCAGTGGTTTCCAGGACTTTTGCTTCCCATCAGTCTCCAGAAAAGCATGCTATAATTACTTATGTTGCCAACTGCTGGTACTGCCATGCATTGAGGATTTGCTGTCCTGTCATCAGTTAATATGTAGAGCATGCCTATGGAGCAAGTGTGTATGTGTGTACCATGCTCTAAGCACACTGAGAAACTCACAGGGCTGTGAAGCTGGGAACTGGCAGAGCTGAGATTTAAAGCTAATGTTTTCTAGTTCCTGAGCCACATAATCATTAAAATAAATTGGGAGCAGTAGTGTTTTTGTGGAGATGGTTCAATGGTTTAAGTACTTTTCAGGCAAGCACATGGACTTGAGTTCAGATCCCTAGAGCTCACATAACAAACCAGGTGTGCTAATATGCACCTGTAGGCCCAACACTGGGAGATGGAAACAGGAACACTCCCAAGATCTCTCCTGACATCTAGTTTAGCTAATTGTCCCCAATTAGGTGTAGTGAGAGACTCTGACTAAAAAAAAAATGTGGAAAATGGTAAAAGGAGACATTCAAAGTTAATCTGGGCTCCATGTGTGTGCATTCTTACAATATACACAGACTTATTTTCACTGAAGCACACAAAGAATAAAGAGAATATGTCCCATGTAACCGTCAACCATGACTTGAGAATGCAAACTACCTCAGAAGCTCGTTTTGAAGCTCCCAATTTTTATCCATTATCCACTTCAAAGTTACTCTATGTACTACTATTACCATAAATTAAGTTTTACATATTTTAATAACTTTCTTGAATGAAGCTATTGTTCATTGCTCTATAGGTTCTCAATTTTTTTTTTTGTAGAGCAAAACTCATTTAAGTTACATGTAGGTGGTGACTTAAGGATTGTCATTACTGTGTAGTGATTATGACTCAATATAAAGCTGACCACTTCTATACTCGACATTTAGGTGTTTCCAGTTGTAATGCATATGAATACAGCTGCCATGTCTTTTGGTGCATGTATATGTGACCTCTGATGGATATAAACAAGAAATGAATAGCTTAGTTATATAGTATTTCTAAATTGAAATTTAGCGTACATTGCTAGTTTTCCAAAGTGGCTGAACAAACTGATATTCTCACCAGCATTGTACAAATTTCTTCAGAGTCTCTGAAGTATTTGGTAACATAAGGAATTTTCACCTTACCCATTCTGGTGAATATGTCATAATGTTTCATTGTGGCTTTGGTGTGCTGTTTATTTTCAGTTAAAACTAGTGAGCATTTTCTGATATACTTTCCCCTAGTGTCTGTTTTGGCCACCATAGCACTGTGTTACAACTGCTATCTCTTGTCATGTATTTCCACACATCGAGACTAATTTCTGGAATTTTATATTAAAGGTCATCCTCATATCACCAACATATTATTAGTTATTTTGAGTTATAGTAATTCTTAACATAATGTTTCATTTTTTTTTAATTTTCTGAAGCTTATGATTTTTTTATATAACTATAAGAATTTTATCACTGGCTTCTCAATTTTCAAACATAAAACATTTTGATGAGAATTTTGTCAATTAGAATATACTTGACATTGTTACAAATTTTATTTTAGGTATCCAATGAGATAAATCTATTTATAAATCAATGAGTAAACATATTCACGTCTGGTGACTTGATCTTTACCCCTTGAACCCACATAAAGATTGAAGGAGAAAGCCAATTCTGCAGAACTGTCCTTTGACCTTCACATGGGTGATATGGGACATATATATATATAAATATACATATATATGCATTTACACATAGGTATCATACACACTAACTAAAATATCATTTTAAAATTCAATTTTGAAGTAAATTACCCCAATATATTTCTCCATTTCTATATTTTCTTCCTTCCCTCCCTCTCCCCACTCTCTTTCTTTGTGTCTCAGGAAGAGCAACATATTCTCTGGAATTTATTGGAAAAAGCAAGAAAATACAATAGAGTTTGTATTTATGGAAATCTTTAATAACATACATCAAAGTCACTACTCAAGACAAATCTTAAGAGTGCTACTCTAGGCCATGGCAAATATCGCTTTCTCCACTACCAGGGCCCATCAAGAAGTTCTTAATTTCAAATCTGTTTTTTAAAAATTTTCTAATCATGCTTTTATTTACTTCCTTAACTCTGAAGCCTCAAGCCTTCTGCGAGGAAGTAGAAGAAAAATCATTAGATATTGTTTCACCTTATTATGTGCATATCTTACATTACATAGTATAAAAAATGCTACATGATTTATATTTGTGAATATATACATGTATATAAAACTTGTGTTTAATTTTATAATTTTAATTTTAGTCTCCTTGATGGTTATTTTTTATATTTTTCTCCCTTTATTGAAAATATATTTTTTCTGATATAATAGAACCTAGTTATGGTTTCTCCTCCCTCTACTCTATACCTTGGGTTGTTCAGAGGTTCTTATAGAACTCTTGGCCAACAAATTATATGTAAGGTATTCTCAGTACTAGGAGCTTTATTTTGGTGACAAGAGATGTCTAGTTGGGCTGTCTCTCCCCTTATTTGGTGATTTCATTTAGATCAACTTCATATATACGAATATATGAAGCTTCTACTACATTAAGTTTACATACTAGCCCTCAAATAGCCTTTAATTTTAGCTTTCTCTTTCCATATTCTCGCCTCTCTCCATCTCTCTCCTCCCCCTCCAACTGTTTTTCTCATTTCAGTTTTCCTGCCCCCATCCTCTCATGACTGTTGAATCCATTTTCCTTTCCTAGGGAGATCAATCTATCCACCCCACCCCCGACACTTACTTACTCTGTATCTACCCTCTGTGGCTCTATGTATTGTTGTTGCTTGGTTATTACTGGCTTAACAGCTACTATCCACATACAAACAAATACATACTATTTTGTACTATTTTGTCTTTCTAGATCTGGGTTACTTAACTCAAAATGATTTTTTTTTTCTAGTTCCATCCATTTACCTGCAGATTTCATGATGTCATTTTTGTTTCTAATGGCTGAGTAATATTTGTTGTGTAAATGTAAACCTTTTTTATACAGCCATGTTGCTTTTTTGATGGAAATTTAAGTTTTTTTCCCCAATTTTTGGCTGTTATGAATAGAGCAGCATTTCTGTGACAGGATGAAGCATCCTTTGGATGCTCAAGAGTAGTATAGCTGTACCTTAAGGTAGGTAATTTTCAATCTAATGGCTGCACAAGTCTGAACTCCCACCAGTGATGGAGGCATGTTCCCCTCGGTCCACATCCTTGCTGTCATGAGCTGTCACTTGTGTTATTGATTTTAGTGATTCTGGTGAGTATAAGATGAAATTCCAAAATAATTTTGATTTGAATTTATTTGATTTGAATGACTAAGGATGCTGAACTTTTCTTTTAAATATTTCTCAGACATTTGAGTTTCCTGTTTTGAGGACTTTCTTTTTATAATTATATCCTATTTTAATTGGGTTATTTGTTTTCTTAATAACCAGTTCCTTGAGATCTTTATATATTTTGACATTAGTCCTCTATTGGATGTGTAGCTGGTAAAAAAAAAAATATTTTTCCATTGTGTAGTCTGTAACTTTGCCATGTTGGTGGTGTCTTTTGCTGTGCAGAAGCTTCTCAATTATAAAGCCATGTTGCTTTTTTGATGTAAATTTAAGTTTTTTTCCCAATTTTTGGCTGTTATGAATAGAGCAGCATTTCTGTGACAGGATGAAGCATCCTTTGGATGCCCATTTATTAATTGTTGATCTTAGTGCCTGTGCTAACCATGTTCTGTTCAGAAAGTCTTTTTCTGTATCACTGATTCATGACTATTCCCCATGTTCTTGTCTATCTGGCTCAGTGTATCTGGCCTTTTGTTGAGGTTTTGATCTATTTAGAGTTGAGTTTTGTGCAAGGTGATAGATATGCATCTATTTGGGTTCTTCTACATATCGCCATCCAGTTTAACCAGCACCATTTGTTGAAGATGCTGTCTTTTCTCTCTCTCTCTCTCTCTCTCTCTCTCTCTCTCTCTCTCTCTCTCTCTCTCTCTGTGTGTATACAGGTGTTCACAGGTGTGTGGATTTATGTCTTGGTCTTCATTAAATTCTATTGGTCAATGTGTCTGTTTTTGTGCCAATGCCATACTGTATTTATTGCTATATCTTTGTTACAACTTGAGGTGAGGGATAGTGACATCCTCATCAGCTTCTTTATTATTCAGGGTTGTTTTAGCAATTATGGGTATTGTGTCTCTGTATGAAGCTGAATATTGTCCTTTCAAGAACTGTAGTGTGTGGTGTGTGTGTGTGTGTGTGTGTGTGTGTGTGTGTGTGTGTGTGTGTTGGAATGTTGATGGGAATTGAATTGAATCTGTAGATTGCTTTTGGTAGGATGATCCTTTTTACTATATTGATCTTACTGATCCATGAGGATTGGACATCTTTCCATCTTCTGATATCTTCACCAATTCCCTTCTTTGCTCTGTATGGATAGTGTTTTGATTTTTATATGCAAGGGAATTTCTTTTTAAATCCCAGTGCTCTCTGTATACTTCTGATACTTTGATAGGCATCTCCTTCTTTAGGTTAAGGAAATTTTCTTCTGTGATTTTGTTGAAAATATTTTCGGTGTCTTTGATCTCGGTTTCTTCTCCATTCTCTATTCCTATTATATTCAGATTTGATCTTTGTTCTAGATTTCATGAATGTTTTATGCTAGGATGATTTTTAGATTTAACATTTTTTCTACTGAAGTATCCATTTTTTGAAGCTCTATAATTTTTTTCCATGGTTTAATATGTGATCAGTTTTTGTGAAGGTTTGTGTACACTTTAAAGAATGTGTACTTCAAACTTATTGAATGCAGACTGTTAAAATGTAAGTTGAATTTAGAGCTTGCATATTTTGATGGTAAATTGCTTAGATGTGACTTATAACTACTGTTTGTCGTTGCTTTATCATTTAGAGATGTGTTAAAATACTCTAATATTCTAGATTTGTGTCATTTATACACTTTGTTACAGCCTTCCTTGGTGCATGGCTCTTTAGCATATTGACTGATTCTTGGTGCTAACACCAGACTTAGACTGGTACTGACATATCACCTATTTTTTTTCCATTTTCAATCTCATTATCTTTAAGCATTTTTTTATGCATAACATGCCTGATGTTTTTGTTTTTCTATCAGTTTGACAATCCTGACTCCTCAATGAGATTTTTGCTACACTGGTACGTAATGTAAATATAACAGTGATTGGTTTAAACCTAATATGTTACTCTTTTTCAGCCTTCTATCTCATCTTGCCATTGTCTTGTGCTAATTAAGCACATATTTTAATGCATTATTTTAGTATTTTATTTAAACATTCTCTGATTAATCTTGTAGAAAGTGCTCTAAATTATAGCATACCTCATTAACTTATGAAAGCCTCCCATTAGATTTTTATCAACTTCTGGACCTTCTATTATGTGATCTCCACTTATTCTCCATCTCCTTCATGTATTGCCTGATTCATTATTTATTTATCATGTAATTTTGCTCCATGAGGTATCACTCTTTTATAAAGGCAATCTTCCTTTAGTTGCTCACAAAATTACGTCCTCTATTGCTCTTTTTCCCTGTAACATCTGCTGGTTCTCATCTGGAATCCCATCCCTTGTGTCTGGAGATATCCACTATTATGAATCTGTTGCCAATGGGAAAATATTTTTAAAATGTGTTCCCTTTTCTTTAATTCTTTAAGAACATTTTCAGAGTAATGCTATTGGAATGGTCTATCTGGAGCATTTTGGAGATTTTCTATTGTGCTATGACTTCCATTATTTCTGCTGAAGACTAAATTAGTTCTGTTGTTGGTCATTTGAAAGTTATGTGTCTTTTATGTCTGACTGCCTTACTCATTCTTCTGTTTGTATTTTGTTTCCAGAAATTTTAACTATGGTGAGCTTAGATATAATTTTATTTTAAAATTTTATTTGTTAGTAGTAGTATTGTGAATCTGTGTGTGCATGTGTGCAATACATGTGATATTTATGTGAGAGAGATTTGTGTGTGTCTTATGATCTTTCAATGTGTGTGTGATGTATATGATGTATACTGTGTGTGTGTGTTTGTAGCATGTGCATGAGTGTGAATGTAGCATAGATGTAAAGGTCAAAAGACAGCAATCAGGGTTTAGTTCTCTGCTTCCACCCAAGACTGCTGGAATTAAACTCAGCATTTTCATCCACTGAGCTATTTATCTGATACCCTAGACATAATTATAACTGTATTTTGACTTTATAGCGCATCTTTTCTGGGGCTTGATGTCTTTTAATTGAACTAATGACAGCATCAATTATTATTTTTGTAGTTAACTGTGCTGGCTAGCTTTATGTCATCTAGACACAAGCTAGAGTCATTGGGAAGAGGGAACCTCAATTGAGAATATGTTCCTCTCAGCTTGATTGTGGGAAAGCTAGTTATAATTAGTTATTGGTACTGGAGGCCTTGCTCACTGTGAACAGTGTCAGCCCTGGGCAGGGCCAGGTTGTCTAAGAATGCAGGCTGAGCAAGCCATGAGAAAAAGGCCTAGAAGTAGCACTCACCATAGTCATTGCCTCAGAGTCTGCCTCCAGGTTCCTACCTTGGGTTGCTGACTTCCTTGAATGATGGACTACAAGCTATAAGATAAAATAAGCTCTTTCCTTCCCTGGTTGATTTTGGTCATGGTGTTTTATCACAACAATAGAAAGTCTAATGAATACATTGACTTTTCATGCCTCTGTAAAACTACCTGGGATAAACAACTTAAATGAGAAAAAGTTGGTTTTGTTTAATGTGTAAGAAGTATCAGTCTGTGTCCAGCTGATTATCTTTTTTCTGGGCATTCATTGAGATCATACATTATGGTAAGAGGTTGTGGTTCAGCCAGGCTTCTACTCCATGGTAGACAGGATGCACAGGACATAGCTGAGAGAGACTTTCTGTTAGGTCAACATACCTCTACTATCCTCAGCAGCTCAATCTATCTTTTGTCATCTGTCTGTCTGTCTGTCTGCCTATTTATTATCTATTATATTTTGTTGTTGCTTTGTGAGACCAGGGAAAGTTGTATACACTGGAGGTAAAAATTCATATTCATGAGTGTGTGTGTTTGTATTTGTGTGTGCACTTACAAGTAGAAATCCGAAGTGGGTGTTGAGTGTCTTCCTCAGTTACTCTCCTCTTTTACTATTTATTTATAGACACTGTCTCTTCTGAACCTGGAGCTTATCAAGTCATCTAGGCTAGCTGACAATGAGCTGCAGGGATCTGCCTGTATCTCCTGCCCCTAGCACTGTGGTTAAGAACACATGGCTTTTATATAGTTGGTAGGATCTGAACTCAGGTCTGTATGCTCTGCACAATAAGCCCTTTACCAACTGAGCCATCTCTCCATTCTGATTATGTTCTTAATGGCTGTTATGTGTGTACAGGGAAGAGTTTAGTGCAGTTGGCCCAAATCCAAGTGTTCTGAGAGTAGAAAAGAGGCTTTGTGTGAACTCTGCAGTCACTCAGGACCCTGGAGGTTTTGTTTATTTGGTTGATAAATATGACAAGAGTAGACTGAGGTGAGAAGAAACGAAGTCACGCGGGAGGAGAAAACATCTTCTTCTTTTAAGGTAAAGCTGACAGAAACAGAAGACAGTGATCGTGGCCTAATCCATTAAAAGACTTGTTTCTATGTTGTAAAAAGTAATGAATACTATATTTTAGAACATTAGTGTCCTCTCTAGACAAAAGATATCTCACAGCACTTCTATAGGATATAAACCGAAGTCAATACAGATAAATAAATTTGAAAATTTGCTTAAATACTGGTTTAAACATTTGTTTTTCATTAGACTTTTGTGAATTTTTAAGACATTCTTTGTGAACTTCTACATTTCCCTAAACTCTGGACACTTTTACATATGTTGCTTCTAAGAATATATGTTGGGAAATGGGGTATATGCACACAGAGGAAGCAATAATGGGGATACTACATAAACACTGGCAGTCCACTGATGGTTAAGGCTTTTGGATATTGTTCATATCTAGCACGTGAGGTGAAAACGATGCCTAACAAAAATATGTTGTCAGTATATACCATCTGAAAAAAATTTTATGTTAGTGGATAAAGGAGAGTTCAGATCAGACTGAAACATTCAATCATTTTTTTTTTTCCTAGCAAGACTACTTTCATAACAGTACAGGATAAGATGTAAGGAAAGGTCCCCAGAAGAGAAGCTGTTAACTTTATCCAGAGCTGTAACTTGTTCTTAGGCTGTGGAGACATCATTGCTAATTGAAAATAAAAAGGACAACAGTGGTTTATTTGTAAGATAATCAGCATATCTAGATGCCCATCAATAGATGAATGAATAATGAGAATTATAGTAAAACATACAATAACTATATATAGTAGAATATTCTTCAGCTTTCAAGAAAGATGAAATTCCAAACTTTGCAGGAAATGGAAGGGTGTGATGTATTATTATACATTGAGCAAGTTCGCCCATTCCCCCAAAGAATAACAACTTGCACATTCTCCCTCATTCATGGATCAGCCTATAATGTATACATCTATAAATAAACTATGTATGGCTACAGTGAAGTACTTAAAAAGAACTAGAAGGGATTGTACCAGGTGACAAGGAAGAGAAGAGTGAAGATAAAGAACGCTTGAGCTGCGGAAGGGGCCATACAGCTAATTGTTTCTCTAGCTTCAATTCTAAGTGGTTTTTCAGGGTGGCTAAATACATAAAGATGTAACTAACATTGGAAGGCATGAAACCCTAAGTGAAGATCCAGGGCTTTAGAATGGCCCTTCTCACTGCAGATGAATTCACTAACAAGTCCAGTGTTTGGATGTGGGCAAGAGTCTGCTTAAGTATAATTCTTTATTATAGCTGCATGACACCTTTATTTGTGACAAATACAAGCTGTTTTTGTATTTAATATATAATTGATAAGATTCTATGATGGTTTAGATGAAAGAGGAGGGAGTTCTTAAGATGGCCACTGGGTTTGGATGGCTCTGAGGATGGGGGAGATTCTTTAAGAAGGAAGGGGATTCCTACAGAGGAGCTCATGTGTTTTCCTCCCATGGACTAAGGGTTTGATGGGGTCACAAGGGAAGTTACTAATTTCAGGAAGTCTTAGCTTGTGTTTGAAATCCATTTGTATAGAAAAAGGTTACTAGTTTCCAAATATATATGTATATACAAACTACTATTAAAGGGCATTTGAATGAATGTTACAGAAAAAAAAAAAAAGCTGTCAAAAAACCATATTGACAGTAAACGGATTATGTAAAAATTCTGACAGCTCCTGGAGCATCTTTTCCTCTAGCTCAATACTTTATCTCATCTACGATGGAGTATGTTAATTAAATCCTTTGAAACACATGGCAATTGAGTAACTATTTTGAGCTGCTTATTTTCCAACAGAAGGCAGAGGATTCTAGGATTGTCAATAAGTAAGCCTTTAATTTGAGCAGTGAAAAGGAATGTGGCACTGGAAATGAAGTTTCTGTCCAGGCTAGAAATGCCTAGAAAAAAAATCTCAAGCAAACCCAGACTTCCATCCCACTCCATGTCAATCAAACCTACGGAGGCTGCCTTTGCCCTTGGAAGATGTAGTGGGATGGGAGGAGGTGTCATAGAAGGCAGATTCAGACTCAGATTTAAAGTCTGTGGGAAGAAAATTTCTTCCTATCTTTGAGTTTGCTTCCTTATAAAACATGGGAATAGTAATGATTTTATAGAATGTAGGATAAAACAGGATATAAAAGAACACTACCATTAACACTGTATGCATACGTGTGTGCATCACTGAGGGGATGTGTAAGTGCACCAATTGAAGGGATAGTGGTTTGTGATCTCCCAAATACAACTTCATCTTGTTTTCCAGATCTACTTCCATATGTCAGCTGCATAGCATGAGAATTTCCCTTTGAGAGATGAGATTATAAATGATAATTACATTGATATCATAATAATTACCAGAGAAATATTCAAGATATTTTAAGGGTTTGACATATATGTCATATAATATATGATAATTATGTATGGTACAGTTTTTGATGAGACTAGGAAACAAAAATGTCTTCACAAAAACTATAAGCTGGTAGATCATAATATCAAAACCCCGAATGAAGTAAGTCATTCATGCTTTTTATTAGTTGTAATGACTATTTATTTATTTTCTGTTACTGCACAACAGTGAGAAAAAGCTTATCACAGATGCCCTCAATAAGAACCAGTTTCTGAAAAGATTGGACCCCCAGCAGATCAAAGACATGGTGGAATGCATGTATGGGAGAAACTATCCACAGGGCAGTTATATCATTAAGCAAGGAGAACCAGGCAACCATATCTTTGTGCTGGCAGGTGAGTTTTACACATTTTTCTTGAGTTCTCATATGAAATGTTTTTGCTGATTTGGGCCTTTTAAAAAACTTAATTGATTTATTATTTTATATCCCAACTGCAATTTCTCCTCCTCTTCTCTTCCCATTTTTCCCTCCCTAATCTAATCCTCTTCTGTTTCTGTTCAGAGAAGGGAAGGCCTCCCACGGGTATCAATAAAACATGGTGGTAAAATGAGTTTTGATAAGTACATGTCCTTTTATTAAGACTAATAAAGGTAATCCACTATGAGAAATAGGTTCCAAAGAACCAGCCAAAGCATTAGGAATATCCTTTGCTCCCATTGCCAGGAGTCCCACAAATAGACCAAGCTATATAACTGTCACATATATGCAGAGGGCCTATGTCTGTCCCATGCAGGCTCCCTGGTTGTTGGTACAGACTCTGTGAACCCCTATTAGCCCAGATTATTTGTTTCTTTGGATTTTCTTATGATGTCCTTGACTCCTCTGGCTCCTGCAACTCTTCTGCCCTCTCTTTAGGAGGATTTCCCAGGCTGGTGCATGAATGTGGGTCTCAGCATCAGTTTCCATCAGTTACTGGAAGAAGGCTCTCTAATGACAATTGGGGTCATTACCAATCTGATGATAGAAGACAGCCAATTCAGGCTACGTATTCACTATTGCTACGAGTCTTAGCTGGAGTCATTCTTGAAGATTTGTGGGAGTTTCCTTTGCACCAGGTTTCTACCTGACCCTTGAAAGCCTCCTCCCACTTTCTATTTATCTCTTTTGGTACTCTTCTCCACCCATGCCCCAACTCATTCCTCCAGTTCCCATCCCCATCTGCCCCCACTCTACCCAGGAGGTCTCTTCTATTTCCCCCTCCCTTGGAGATCCATGAATCCTCCTTGGACCCTACTTGTTACCTAGCCTCTCTAGGTCTGTGGACTATAGCAAGGTTTTCTTTTATAGCTAATAGCCACTTATAAGTGAGCATATGCCATGTATGTCTTTTAGGGTCTTATTACGTCATTTAGGATGATTTTCTTCTAGCTCTGTCCATTTGCATTTAAATTTCCTGGTGTTATTGTTTTTAACCACTCAGTAATACTCCACATATTTTTCAGTTAATGGACATCTATATTATTTCTTCTGGCTATTACTAATAAAGCTGTTATGAACATAGTTGGTCAAATGTCCTTGTGGTATAATTGAGCATCCTTTGGGTATATGCCCAAGAGTGGTGTTGCTGGGTCTTGAGGTAGATTATTTTACAGTTTTCTGAGAAACGTCCATATTAATTTCCAAAGTGGCTATACAAGTTTGTACTCCCAGCAGCAGTGGATAAGTGTTCTCCTTAGTCCACATTCTTTTCAGCATAGGCTGTCATCAGTGTTTTTGATCTAATCCATTCTGACAGGAGTAAGATGGTATCTCAGAGTTGTTTTGGTTTACATTTCCATGATTGCTAAGGATGATGAAAATGTATGTGTTTCTATGCCATTTGAGATTCTTCTGTTGAGAATTCTGTTTAGGTCTGTACCTTATTTTTAAATTGGATTATTTGGATTTTGTTGTTGTTGTTGTCTAATTTCTTCAGTTCTTTATATGTTTTGGAGGTTAGTCTTCTGTCAGATGCAGAGTTGGTAAGATCTTTTCCCATTTTGTAGGTTGCTCTTTTATCTCATTGACAGTGTCCTTTGCCTTGCAGAGGCTTTTCAGTTTCATGAGGTCCCATTTATTAATTGCTGTTCATAGTATCTGTGCAACTGGTGTTCTATTCAGGAAGTTGTCTCCAGAGCCAAAGTGTACAAGGCTATTCCCTACTTTCTCTTCTGTCAGATTCCATGCAATTTTATTTTGGTCTGGATTTTATTGAGGTCTCTGATCCACTTGGACTTGAGTTTTGAGTAGGATGATAGATATAGATCTATTTGCATTCTTTTACACGTCAACATTCAGTTATGCCAGAACTAT
>PVIH01017553.1:17082-41515 GCA_004025045.1 Sigmodon hispidus
TTTTTTTAATGCTGTAGCTCTGCAGTAGATCTTGAGATCAGAGATGGTGATACTTCCAACAGTTCTTTTATTGTGCAGGATTGCTTTAGCTATCTTGGGTTTTTTTTTTTTTCTATATGAAGTTGAGTATTGTTATTTAAAGGTATGTAAAGAATTCTGTTAGAATTTTGATGGGGATTGCACTGAATCTGTAGATTGCTTTTGGTAAGGTGGCCATTTTTACTATGTTAATCCTACTGATCAATGTACATGGGAGATCTTTCTATCTTTTGATATCTTGACCAAATTTTTCTGTATGAAGAAATTCATGTATAAACTTCTATATGAAGTTTTGGTTATACAGGTCTTCTACTAGTTTTGTTACAGTTACCCCCACCCATGATATTTTATAGTGTTAAGGGTATTTTTTCCCTAATTTTTTCCTCAACCCTTTTATTATTTGTATATAAGAGAGCTACCAAAGTATTTGTTTTATTGGTTTTTTTTTTTTGTTGTTTTTATGGTGGGATCATTAATCTTGTATGTAGCCAGTTTGCAAATGTTTATCAGCTGTAGGAGTTCCTTGGTGTAGCCTGAAGTTTCTGGCTCAGCCTAGCTTCAAGGTTTGGACCTGAAGTCCCATTGCCATTTAGTCTCAAATAATCATGCAGAGGCTTTTATTTATTACAAGCTGTTTGGTTTATGGATCAGGCTTATTACTAGCTAATTCTAATACTTTAAGTTAAGCTACATTTTTATTTATGTTTAGTCACATGGTTGGTACCTTTTTGATCAGTTGTAACAGTCTCATCCCACTTCCTCTGTGTCTTGCTGGTATCTGCCTCTGACTCTACCCTCTATCTTTATCTCTACTTGGACCACCCATCTGCCTCTAAGCTGCCTTGCCATAGAGCAAAATAGCTTCTTTATTAACCAATGGTAATGAAGCATATTCACATCATACAGAAAAACACCCTACATTACTTTGGTAGAATTTTGCCAGTCACTTATGTATATCATCATATCATCTACAAAAAGTGATACTTTGACTCATTTCTTTCCAATTTGTATTTTCTTGATTTCCTTTTGTTGTCTTATTGCTCTAGTTAGAACTTCAATTTCTATATAGATATGGAGAGAGTAGACAGCCTTGTTTTCTTCCTGATTTTAGTGGAATTGCCTTGAGTTTCTTCCCATTTAATTTGATGTTGGCTCTTGGCTTGCTAATACTGCTTTTATTATATTTAGATATGTTTCTTGTATCCCTGATTTCTCTAATGCTTTTATCATGAAGGGATGTTGGACTTTGTCAAAGGCTTTTTCAGCCTCTTATGAAATGATTATGTGTTTTTTTCTTTCAGTTTGTTTATATAGTGGATCAAATTGACAGATTTTTATGTTTAACCATCCCTGAAAGTCTGAGATGATGCCTACTTGACTATGATGCATGAACTTTTTGATGTGTTCTTGAATTTAGTTTGCCAGTACTTTATTGACTGTTTTTGCATCAATGTTCTATTTTGACATTTTTCAAAACATTATAAAACCAAAACCAAGTTGCTCTATTTGTAGAAAATAAACAGATTGACTTCATGCAATGAGGACATTGGTGATGTGATCATGACAGCAGTTGATGTTTATATAATATGATGTATGTATCTTATATCCCATTGAGCACTTGCTAGAGCAATCCCATTTTATTTCTCACCTATTCTGTAAGAACAAGCACAGTTCTCTCAATGTTATCAGCAGAGACAATTTCCCACACAGGTTAAATCACATACCCAAGGTCTCCCTGCTTATAAACTGTCAGTTTAAAGCATAAAGAGAAAATCCATCTCAAAACTCCATACTTTTAGTCACTGTGCTGGGTACTGAAAAAGTTTCCTTCTCAATGTGGCTGCTCATGTTGACACATCAGACAGTGGTTCAAGGAGAATTTGTTTTTGTGGTATTGAAAATCACATTGATTGTAGACCAATGATTTCAAAGGATAATTTATGTGTTTTTTTCTAACAAACAAATCAAATCAAATGCCATACTAATTAAACTGGTGTTTCAAGGGTCATTTAGTTCCCATTCTCCATGATCACTTGAACACTCACGCCTAGGAGATAGTAGCAAGACCTATCCTTAGATTTTTAAATGGTTGCTAATTTTTAAACATAAAGAAGCAAGAAATTACTTGGATAGGGGTTGAGATTGTTGAATTTCATGTAAAATTCTGAATAATCTCAACTTTTTGAGTCATGGGAAGGAAAATGACACATCCTTTCCCAGGTGGTGTGACAGCCTGATTGATGCTGTGAATTTCTACCTAGCAATGGCTACCTGATCATCTAAGCAATCAAGTGACATTGCTTTTTCTGTTTCCTGTGACCTTAGAAGTTGCCTATCAAAGCAAGTTAATGGACTTTTATTTTCCTGTATGTAATATACAAAGGATTGTTCTTTTGTATTTTCATTCCAGAAGACTATCAGTTTTTGTAATTATTTGTGTATTATTTGTCATATAATCTTTAAAGGCAACGTCAAAAGAGTCTGCCACTCTACTCTTGTAGTGATTTATAGTCTTAATTTAGACAGCCTTCGATTCTTACAAGGATAGGTGACCCATAGTAATACTTTCTTCTTACAACTTTTTTCTTGGCTGTCACACATCTGTTTTAGCAACACAAGAGAATTCTGACAGGAGAAGATAGGTCATTAAGTCACCAGATATTTATGGAACCTCCTAAGAGAGGACAAGAATCTCATACCAGCCCATCTTGTTCCTTGATGAAAAGCCTGGGGAGAGGTATTACTGCAGCCACCGAGACCAGGCATACAGCCCACATGGAAGTGAAAACTGGATGGTTTCTTATTTGAATTAATTATTGTGGCATCTAAGGACTGAATTGCCTGGCTTAATTATCTGCCTGAGCAAATTAATTTGATAATTAAATTCTCTCCTTTATAAAATATAGCATGGATATCAAATAGTACAGCATAGTTAGCTTAAACTCTTGATATTCCATATAATTCTTCAGTATTATTCAAATCCCATGAGCCATAACTAATTAAAAAAATAATCTTGACATGTACTAAGATTCAGGATATCAACTAGATAGTACCTCTAAGTGGTTTTCGTAGAATAAGAATTAGCTGTAATAAGAAACTATTAAACTGCATATCTAATCTGTGGAATTTAGAACCAAACGAAAAGATTTTTTTTCCTGCTAGAATATAGCTGGAATCTAGAAACAAAGATGCTTTGTTTCTCTTGTGTGGCATTTGCAATGGTTCTCAGAACAATGTCAATTCTCATATCAGGTTTGTTGAATTCAGTGGATGATGTAGTGACCCAAGCTATTTGGGAGCAGGAGAAGGAAAGGCTGATATTGCTTCTCTCATTTTTCTTCCTGCAAAAATTTGGGTATTTTTGCTTATTCTTTTAAGACAAAGTTTTGTTTGAAGAGTGAAGAAAAGAGAATTCCCTGGACAAAAGCAACTGCAGGAAGTTTGCTCAGTGCTGTTTTCTCTGCTACAGCTTTGTGTAGATATAGACATGTGTCAGAACGGGAGATTCAGTAGCAGAGAACCATGAAGTAACATATCCAAAGTTACACACCAACAGCTGCTACAGCTCAGATGGAGAACTAGGTGACATGGCATCCAGGGCGTCAGCTCTGATCAGTTTTCTTCTTTCACCGCCACAGCTCTCCAGTGTTTTCAGGACACCAATTGTCGGGCTCTTACCGAGGGAGAAATGGTTACTCCCAGGAAGGGCAGAATGAATATTGTTAGTATTTACATGACAGTTAGCCTATGCTGTCTACTGTTTTAAGTTGCCTACCTGTAGTAACGTTTAATTATCATGAGAGGTGCATAAAATACATGTGATTCTCCCCACCATCCATGGTGAAAAACTGCTCAATGTGAGTAAATGGCAGGTTTGGTTTCAGACGGGATCTTTTAAGCATTCTGATATGACCAGATTCCTAAGTAGCTTGATTGAATACATTGTATGATTATAAGGAAGAGAAGGCAGAAGTTCTGCCCTTTTGCCTGGCACCTGGTGAGTCTGAGGACTCTTGGAGACAGGACCTACCTTGTTAGGTCTGAGGAGTTCACTGGGTGAGAATTGGCTTGACTCTGTCCTCTAATATTTCAGGCTAATTTTTATTGAATAGACCACCACATATTTCCTTTTAAAATTTTTGATGCTAAAGGGGATGTGTATTGGTATATTTAATACAAGTAGCCTGAAATATCAGAGGACAGAGCCAAGCCACAGCCAATTCTCACCCAGCAAACTCTTCCTGCCTAACATGGTAGGTCCTGTCTCCATGAATCCTCAGTCTGGCTTTTATTTCTTTCCCCACCCAGCTATTTAACTTCCTCATTTAACATTTCTAGAGTTAGGATTAAAGATGGCTACCACCACTGCCTGGCTCTGTTTGACCTTGAACTCACAGAGATCTAGAGGAACTCTGCCTCCCAAGTGCTGGGATTAAAGGCATGGGTCACCATTCCCTGACTTCATGGCCTAGTTCTATCCTCTGACATTGCAGGCTATTTTTAGTGAACATACCACTACATATGATGTCCTGTTTTTTTCTTTCTCCACTATGGAACCCAGACAGATCTTGATGGTTTGTGTTTTTCTTAAATTCTACTTGATAGAGGGTAGACTAGAGGTGTTCCAGGGAGAGAAATTGCTGTCATCCATCCCAATGTGGACCACATTTGGAGAATTGGCGATTTTGTACAACTGTACACGGACGGCCTCTGTGAAAGGTAAGAAGAGAAAGCATCTCAGAGTCATTGCTGTTTCTAAGGTTGTCTCCTATACCAAGCTTATGGCATTTTGCCACATATACTCTTGTTCAGAAAAACATAATTGCAATAAAAAGATTTGTATGTGAGCTTTGATATGAATAATTTAAGTTAAGAAGAACTTTCCAAAGCCTGAGGATTGGCTCTTAGACAGCACTGTCTAAATAGCCTTAGAAGATACATATTCACATCCTTGTGCAACTTTAAGTTACCTGCTTATGAACTCTTTAGTGTCTGGATCGGCTACAGGCTGAGTGATATGACTTGGGAATACACCCTTTGAATGTGGTGTGTAACTGGAAATTGAAAACTATGTAAAAATCTTCCTGCCCAAAACAATCAGAAAAGAAATCTTCTGCTACCCTCTTCCAAATCATGGTAGATTTCAAAGCTGAAGAGGTATAAACTTACCCACTCTTTCACTATTTTCTTTTATTTTGCATGTTTAAATAATACATTTCCAATAAATATATAGTCAGTGGCTAACATTTTAGAGTGTTTTATTTTTCTGGTGCTAAACACTATTGCATTATTTTCTCAAATCTTCTAAAGCTATTACCAATGTTAAAACCTGGGCACTGGACAGAGAGGTTTTCCAGAACATTATGAGGAGAACAGCCCAAGCCAGAGATGAGCAGTACAGAAACTTCCTCAGAAGGTAAGAGGAACCCTGTGGGGAAACTACAGCCGAAGTGTGCACAGGTTAATTTTTGTCACAGTTATAATTTCTCTAACAGTTCCCCCAATTCAAGCAGTTTCTATAGTAGTAAAGTAAGGAGCAAAAGAATTCCCTTGCAGTAAATGACAACTGATACCCAAACTCATATTTACTTCCTATTAGCTTATATACTGAGTGATTTCCTTGCTATTACTTTCACTTCTGTACTGAAGACATTATAGCACAAAAATATGCAAAACACCTGAAAAATTCACTTGAGTTAAAAACACTTGTAATCTGAGAGAGTACAGCAAAAAGCTAATTCTTCTAATATTAATCTTAGTGATTATTATTACATTTTATTTATGTATGTGTGTGTGTACACCAATGCTCACAGGTGTGCCACATCACAGGTGTGGAAGTTGGAAAACAACTTCTAAGAGATGGTTTTCTCTTTTTATCATGTATTTCCACATGAGCAGGCCTGGCTAAAGCCCCTTTACACCCTGAGCCATCTCATTAGGCTCATTGGTATAGTAAGATGAATTCATCTTACTATTCTTGCTTTAAGGGTGACATTTCTTTTGTCATTTGCATAGCCACACTGCCTTCCAAGTCACCATTATTTGTAGCAGCTTAACTTGACACAGATGTTACCATATTTGTCATGATGACAGGGATACTAGGAAAGTTCATTTTGTAAAATGTTCTGTACCTCGACATCATGAGTGAGTCCAGTCCGTATATAGAGAACCAATATCTGTATAACTTCAAAAGCCAGCTGGAAGAGACAGCTCTTTTGAGAGTGTATGTTCTTCATGTACAGTAGTTTTGTATCATCTGTGAGGGTTTTGGTAGCCTCTGAATTTGGAACACATCATGTGACGAGATGTACTTAGAATAAGTGATAATAATAAGTATGCACCATGTGACTTCCAAAAGTAAATTTTAGGTTTTTCCTAAGTATAGTCTAGTAACTCGACCTTCCACAGACAGCCTGAAACACCAGTTATCATAGGTCTGTCCATGCCTTACTGTTTAGTAGGGGCTGCAGAAGCACATAGATAACCAGCAGATTATAGCCAGTGTGCAGGTTCTTATAGAGTATCTCTCTGCCACACCCTCCTAGAGACAATAACTCCAGACAAAGAGCTGCAGTAATGACAATGATAAGGTGTCTTATCTCTAGCTATCCTGTCCCTTATGGTAAGATCTACCTAAATATCAGTGATCTTAACATGCTACAGTCAAATGCCACAGGTCAGCATTTATAGTAATAAGCCACACATATTCATGAAATAAAAAAGGAATATAGGAATAAACCAGTGGCTACAGAGGTTGTTGGTTGTCTGAGACAAAATCTGAATACCTCTTCAGAGCAGCAATTCTCTCGGAGCCCAGTATGCCCTGCCTGAGTTGAAGGAGTCCAAGCAATCTACTAGCACATATCCCTTTCCCCATTCTTCTTTTTGTAATCTCATTCATTGATTCAGCAAGTATTATTTCTATACACAAACAGTGTGCATTCAGTGCTGAACAAGATAAACCACCTGACTTCTCTCCTCATCTGCTTATCCACCAATCCCAAACATGGCAGACTTTCTATTCATAGATCCCAGTTTAGACCAGAAGGAAACTTTCATAAGTATGTGGAAACTGAGTTATCGTTGCCTTTGCCATCTCAACAGGGATGCAGTTTTCTTTGTCTCATCATACATAATAAACTTATTTATATTTACCATTTTTAAATACAACTTGTAACATACAAGGCCTGTAGTATATATGTAAATCACAAAACCTCATAATGCTAACAACCCCATCACTAGGGATACATTAAAAGAAAATGAGATTGGTATGTTGGATGAGATGTCTGTGACTCCATGTTCTTTGCAGCACTATCCAGACTAGCCAGGAAATTCTAATTGTCCATCATCCCATGAGTGGATAAGGAAAAATGTGGTGCTCATATAATGGACCATATTTATACATAAGCAAGATTAAAACTTGTTATTTGGGATGACATGACTCAAAGTGGAGACTGTTGTGTTTAGTTTAGTATAGACAGACAACACGGCATAATCACACTCATGTAGATTACAAGCATAGACAGACAATGCTGCATAATCGCACTCATGTAGATTCTGAGAGAGCTCATTGCATAGACACTGGTAGCAGAATTAGAGTTTCCCAGATGCTTAAAACAGTAAGGGGAGGGGAGGGTGGAAAAATTTTGACCAGTGGGTTCTAAATTAGAGGTGGACAGAGTGAGAAGTTGTGTTATTGCACCATAAGGTAATTATACATAATAACAATGAAATGTATATTTCTAAAAGCCTGGAGAGAAATTCTGAATATTTTTAACCATAAGAAAATGATAAACTTTTGGAGAAATATGTGTTGACCCACCTTTAAACATTGCAAAAATATATACACGCATAGAAACATTGTAAAGCACCCTATAAATTTGTCCAATTTTATATACATATTTTAGTTAAAATAAATTTAAATTAGAAAATAATGATAAGTACCCCTGAAGTTAGGGATGTCCCCAAAGTGCCAGTGGGCTCTGACATCATCACAGACTGCTGCCCCTCCTCCCTGCAGGTGTAGGATGCCTTTGGATGTCTGATGATTAGTTAGTCCCTTGGTAATCTTTTCAATTTTGTTTATGGCTTGATTTAACCCATTGTGAACTTGATAAGAATGGTGTTATTTCTGCAATCCACTAGTTCTTTACCTGTCACCATGCATTCTCTGTTCTCCAGCTGGGGCTCATTTTGGTGTTTTGCAATTCATTGCAGTGGTGCAGGCATTCTTACAGATGTCTCCTTACCTAGTGCAGCCTGCTGCATGTGTGCCACAATCTACCTAGAGCTCTGTGCCTTCACAAGATCTAGTCATGCATTTTGAGAATGGCATAATTTTCCTGTAGGACTGTCAAATGATAGATGGTAAAAAAAAATTCTTTTGTAGAAATGATGTCAATAGCCTCAAAAAATGTGAAGAAAGAAGTTGCTTTAATAAAACATTTAGTCATATTGATTAGTTAATCATACTGAGGGAAATTTCTGATTTTTTCTTAACAATGGGCTTCAGTTTCAGTATGCCATTTTACTCTCAGCACAGATGTTACCTACTTCTAGAAATGTTGATTTAAAAAGACAGTAAGATTAATCAAAGAGTATGTTACCATCAATTTCCACATCCCCATAGGTTCAATCTTCATTTAATTATGAGGATTTAGATGAACATCTGATCCTTCACCTTGAATAGAACACCTTACCCAGGCTGTAAGAGACATTGAGATGTGGAGAAAACACTTTTCCAAATGTGAGTCACTTAGAGAACCAACCACAATGTGCACTGGGTTTCCTGTTGAGTAGACAAGATGAGCCCGACCCCTTTGGAGGATCTTGACACCTTTGTTTTTGCGCCTATGACAAATGCCTGGAATAGTATAATACATATGATCAACTTTCAATTGTCAAGAAATTCTGTTGTTTATGTGTTTACAGTTATTTACATGCTTACTTTGGAAAACCTTAAGTGTACTGCATTATAATAGTAAATGAATGTAAGAATTTAGTATCAGTAGAAATACAGTTTTTTCAAGACATAATTAAGTAAAAGATGGGTACAGTGCTATATGCCTGTAATCCCAGGGCTTAGAAAGCTGAGGCAGAAGATCCTGTGCTCAAGGGTAGCTTGGACTAAATAGTGAACTGTCTCTCAAAAATGTTTTAATTAAAAAACATTAGTTAATTTACGATTTTTTTTTTTTTTTTTTTTAAATTTTGAAGTGTTTCCTTGCTGAAGAACCTACCTGAAGATAAACTAACCAAGATCATCGACTGTTTGGAAGTGGTAAGAGCATTTAAAGTAGAAAATAGTTATCATTAGAAGACTGAAGAATCTGGTCATAGTATTAGCCCTGGAAATGCACAGGACCAGAAGGTAGAAGAAGAAAATGCAGAGACCAGGAGCCCTGTTCCATTGTCACTTTAAGGACCAGCAAGGGTTAGATCGCTTTGGAACTTGCAAAAAAGAAATTGGATTTGCATGTGTAAAGTGAAATTTGATTTACATATTTTAATCTTTTGAGCACACTTTATACAACTAATCTGCCTTACTCAAGAGGCATTTGATTTCTCCAATTAACATCACAATCCCTTGCAGAGTTCTCACAATATGAAGAAGTCAGTGAGGCATAATTAGGAAACAAGCTACAAAAAGGGCATGCTGGGGCTGTGGGGGAGGTGTCCAGAGCCAGACTGTGCGGCCTTCTGTAAGAAGCCTTCTGGGCCGTGGAAACACATTTGAAGAGATTGCGCTCGAGCACTTTACCTACCTATTTCAATATCTAGAGGCAAACGGCAGATTGGAAAGTGTTCAAAAGCTTATTCCTGGCATCCCCAGATGGTTGGGTTTAGTCTAAGACTTGTCAATCCTTATGGTGAATAATGCTTTTTATAAACGTACCTTAGCTTTTAATGATACCAGTTTATGAAAACCTCCTCAAATTTTAGAGATTGCAATTCAAAGCAAATAGCCTCTTTCCCTTTCTTGGGGGTCCATTTCATTGAAACCAAAAAATGACTTTTCTGAAATTAAGAGGAGGTAGGGATTGGTGGCAATATCATAGCTGGATGTGATGCTTGTTCAGAGCTGCTTTCAGTCGGAACAAAGTAAAAAGACCTGCCTGTCTGTTTGTTGATAGATTCATGCCCCTGTCAATCATAACAAATAAAGCAAACTCATATTTACTGAGATGGATGCACTGAGCATTTTATCTTAAGCCTAAGTGACATCGGTAATGTTTAAATATATAGTCATGAAACATCCAATGGTTTGTCAAGCACAGGCTATGGGGACACCATGCATTGCCGTCTGTCCCCTGGAGTTTCGGATATGAAGCCAGCTCCAACAAGCCTGTGTAGTCTGTGTTCCTTTGGGATTTTCCCCAATGTAGTGTAAACCAATCACAGATGTTACAAATTAATAATTCATCCCAATTTCTCGGAGTATTTTTCTTTTCAGGCCAGAGAAGCCCTATAATGTGCATATTTTTTTTATTGCCAGCCAAAGAAATCTGTTTTTAATATGCTACTAATGGAGGGGATTCACCAGAGGGGATCCTATGCTGACAACAAGTATTTGAATTTGATGTCCTTAAAAAAAATGGTCAGATATATTTAAGGTGGTCACACACATCAGCTACAGAATACATAGATGGCTCTCTCAAATTATTAATTCGAGTATTAATTAGCACACAATTCAAGTTTGTAAGCTTTGTTTTTCAAAACACCCTAGGAAAGCATAATTACATTTCAGCATCTGCAGACAGCAGCACCATCTATAAAGGGCTCTTTATTCTACCTGGCAAACAAATGTGTCTCTGTAATGTGTGAAAATTCTCGGATATGGAAGTGATTAGCAACGGAGTAATGAGATCTGTTTAGTTCTAAGAAAAGCACACAACTTTCCAGCAAAGCTTGACTCCTGACCTATCAACAGGGTCCTCACCGCAGTCAGCCCCCAAAGCAGGAGGTAGGATAGAGCACCTGCTGGGTTCTCAGAGCACGTGTCCCAAGGCCCCACAGCCTCTGAGAAAACAGATGGTCTCTGAAAAGCTGCTTAGAGGTTGGGAGGGAAACCTTTTTCCTTTTTGCCTTTGTGTATGGGGAGAAAGGTGGAGAGAAGGGTTCAGAGTCACCATGTCTTTGTCAACACCACCACCCATATACACACAGTGGGTCCTGTCAGGTTCCAAAGAAACTCAGGACAAATGTCCAACTAAGCTGTCCAATTAGCATACCAAAGCACACTGGCCCCCAGGCTCGCTCAGGCTCACTCAGAACCCAGCTCCTCTTTGCCCTTCTCACCGGGCTCTGGCTCCTGGCTCCCTACACAATAACTCTGTAGGTGGGGGCTGGGCTTCCCTTCCCCCAGCTCACTCTTATATAACCCTGCCATTTCAGCAATCAGCTTTCTTGGTCTCTATTCTCTCTCTCTTCTCTGCTTCAGCTCCTGGTCCCCTCTCTTCTCTTCTCTTCTCACCCCCCTACCCCCCTTAGGCCTGCCTGTTCAGTCTGCTGGTCATGTTTAGTGTACTTCTTTCTGTCCCTGCTCTGGACTCTTACAGATGCCTCTGGCTGTATTTACTCTCCCTCACATCTACAATAAAACCTTCTCAACCGTACCTTGTAGATCCTATGTGTTTAAGACACAGCCTGCTGAATTCCTACACCAAATATCTGGCACTGGTCAGTTTTTCATGGGTTTTCTTGAGCACAGCTCTCCCAGAGTATTCAGTTGGCAAAGGCAGCCATCTTCCAGAAACCTCTGCTCATGTTCTGACTAGAGTGAGGATCTGGGCACACAGTCACTCTATGCTTTAGGAGTTAGCTAATAACAGCCACAAAACAGGAGGCAGGTTTGGAGTGGTGGAAACAATGGATGATAATGGAAATTCTAACATGGTTTGTGTTCCTGGGCACTCATGAAGCAAGAAGATAGATGAACAGGAGTGTCTGCTTCCGTGCAGGCAACAGTGAAAAAGTGTGTTAATTCGTGTTCTGTGTAACAAACACAGAGACTAAGCAGGAAGTTACCTGGTTGGGTCAGAGCTCTGGAACTTGACCCAGTGGATCTCAATACTGCTACCCTGATGTCCACCTTGGTGCCTTTCACAGAGCTCCAGTTGTGGCTGTGTGAAGCACAGTGATGTGAATGTTTCTCACTCTTCAGATCTAGAGTGCCTATGGACAGGCAGATTCCCAGCCACTGTCCCTTACTCACCAAGTCAGAAACCAGTAGAGAACCCTGATTCTACAGTTTTAAGATTTCGCCAATGAGATTCTTAAGCTCTTATTCTTGCAGTTTAAGAGGCACTGCAGGGTGAAAAGGGATTGAAGAGTGCTTTGGAGAGTGTGCCATGGTTTGCCTCTTCATTCCAGAGAGTGTCACTTTAGATCATGGTTTTCAAAATCTATCTAAGTGTGTTATATGTAGTCCAGATGAGTGTGGATATGTATGCATGTGTGTGTACATGTGTAAGGTGATCAGAAGACAATCCTGGGTGTCATTCCTTAGGTATCATCCCCCTTTTCTTTTGAACAGAGTTTCATCTCACATTGGCCAGAATTTGCTGATTAGGCTGAGCTGACTGGCCAATGACCCTAGGAATTTACTTGTATTTGCCTCCCTAGTGTTAGAATTATAAGTAAGTGTACTCGTGTCCAGCTTTCAAAGATATGGACTCTGGGGATCAGACTGAGGAGCTCCTGTCTGTAAGAAAATCATCTTACTGACTGAACTATCTCCCCAGCTCTATGAACAGGTTTTTAAATGATAAGCTGCGATTTATAGTCACAGATGAGTTATACATGTGTGCATATATGGATGTGTGTGCATGTATCATTTTGTCAGTTATCAATACTCTTTTGCAATGAAAATTTGTAGCACAATTTCTAGGTTGTCAGGAAGTCTGGAATTATCTTTGATTTTACTCTGTCACTGTGGACTTCCTTCCCAGTTCTTATCTTTTTTGTGTCGGAACTTAGTGTATCATCAGTACAAATAGAGTGTTTCCATAGCAGTAATCTATGCTGCTGTCCGTTTGCATTGTTTTCTTTTGATCTTTAATTATTCAGTTCTGAAATTGATTTCTTTGTTTTTATTTCTTTATTTTCTCACACATGCTGTATCTTTCTCCAGACTTCTAAGTGTCTTCCTTTTAAAAATTCCTTTTGGGGCCTTGAGGAGTAGATCATTACTGCTAGTTCATGAAACCAATTTAGAGAAACAGTTTTACAAAATCAAAGTAAAAATGTAGGCATGATTTCAAAGACTATCAATTTCAAATAAGTATTTATGTGTGTATACTTTTAAGGATATATCAAGTATATAAAGTGAACCATTTCTCTACAGTATAGAGGCCACCTCTTCTTGGTCTTCTAAGGGACCCCTTTGCAATGTAAGCACAGGACAGTCACCACACTGTTTGTATTTCTCTTTTTGCTTGCGGTGGCTCCCCTGGCCTGACTGCCTGCATTCCCCAGTTGACAAATACTGGGCAGTCTAGCATCATAGCCAGTACTCACCACTATATATTTTTGGTCTGACCTATTTCCACAGCCTTTCCTCATCTGTGAGTTACTGTCGACACACCAGGAGGTATTATTTGCCTTCCTTCCATGGTTTTGGGTGACAAAGAATCATCCCTGGGATGGTTCCCCTGGGGAAACTGCCCTTTAGAAATAATAAGGCTCTGTCTCAATGTTCCCTTTCCATCTTGTCCCCTTTGAACTTAGCTGGTTGGCAGGAATTAAAGCCACATCTTTGCACATATAAGGGGTTCTGTGATAGCTGAAGAACTGTCTGATAGTCCTTCAGAAACTTTTCATGTCATTTCTGCTCCATGTGATGGGGACTGGGATTCGAGTGGGGACAAGACACACAGAGAGCAGATCCTCAGACATGAAATATCTGACAGGACACTGCAGCTTTACTGAGAGACTGCCATCTTATTTACAGAAGGAAAACATGTTGAGTTGTAGGGTTGAGGTCATCCTTAAGGGTGGGTCCCAGTTATTGCCACTGAAAAAAGAGAGTTTCTCTATAGTGAAGACTGCTGAAAAATGTAAAATGAGGAAAACATGAAGAGCTGAGCTAAGTGAAGTGAATGTAAAATCCCCTTATGTTTACAGGACAGTTCATGGGGCATGTTCTCAGTTAGGTCTACCCAGTCATTAGGAACAGAAATGGAAGGCTACTTTGTTATTTTCATTTATCAAATGGTTTTCAAAGACTATCTAGGCCACACAATTAAAGATACACACATAAAATGTTTTGTGGACCTGGCTCAGCAGTGGGATGCATTGCCTTCACTTAGGACATAAACTAACTTATGGCTAAAAGTAACAGCTGAAGTATCACTTCCTTGGGTAGCCACATATGCCTGTGGAAGACCCTGAGAGCCAGGTTGCAGTCTCTTCATGGGAACTAACAGTCACCAGGTATCTAGTATCTAGTATGCAATGAAATATCTACACTTCTGCTTCATCCTCAGACATTGAATGTTAGGTCCATTGATGTACAGTCTTACTTGGCAAAGAGGAAATTGAGGTTCAAGATGTGACAGTGAAATATAGACCATTGTCTCTTTCCTCAAGCATCAATTATTAAAGCTATGTTTAAGGTGTTCTCAGTATTTCAGAAAACATTGTCTTACAGGGATATGTAGAATTGTACACTCAAATGTCCATACGCCAACCACTGGCTGGCTAGATGAGTTGAATGTACTTACAGAAGCCCTTGAAAGGAATGAATCATTAGCATGGCTTTGGAAGTGTAAGCCAGTGAGACTTCTTCATGAATAAGAATCCTACAAACCATGACTGATTCTAAGATGTCAGAGGTACTGCAGCAGGCAGAGGCCTTTAAGACTGAAGAAAAGCCCCTGCTGACTTCCCACTTACAGCCAAGAAAGAAATGCCATCTCACAAATGAATTCAGCTTGCCATCACAATGAACTTACAGCAGAATAGATTGCTGCTTCTTCTAACTCCTCAATCTTGAAAGACCTCAAGTATAGAAACCTAGCTGTTCAACTCTGTCCTTGGCTTTCTGATCCACAGAAGCAGGAAGCTAATCAGAGGATGTTACTTAAAGCTACTAGGTTTGTGGTTATCCATTTCAGCATCTACAGAAAACGAATGAATTTCTCTAGCTTTGAAGGTCAATGTTCTTAGTTGATGTACTCATTTTTTTTTAAAAAAAATTTCATGTAGAGCTAGGCTTGGAATCTGGTTTTTTGATTTCACGTTTCTTTCTAAGAAATGTTGAAATGTCTTATTAAGTATATATAACGCTATGGAAATTAAAGTTGCATTCATTGATATGACGAGTAATATTCAGTCCATAAATATTTATTCTATTGTACTTTGATCATTTTGCCTTCATGATCAGGAAGGTATTGAAAGGCAAACACATTAAAGCAGTTTACTTTAGAATTTATTTTTCTAACTAAAAGAATCAAATGAGTGAAATGATGTTGTCAGTTTTATCATCTTAAAAAATTAAACAAGCCCATTTTGTTAGTATAAATAATTAATAAATCCATTTTAGTTCTCTGACTTGAGACAATATCACATTAAGGGAATAGAGGGTAATATCTGTCTTGGTGTTCTAAGGTACTGGCTAGCTTCTTGGCTCTGATGAGAGAATACATTCCTTCTCCCGCTCAAGAATTGTCAAATCACACAGCAATGAGTGAAAGACTGAAAAATTAATACAAAAAAAGAAATATGTGATCACTTATAGTTTTGTGGGGATGTTAACATTAACCCCAGAATTTGCATTTGTAGGTTCAGATGTCTTTGGGACCTTTTGTATTGAGGATCTTTTAGAAATAATGCACCCACCAGACAGAACTACCTGTACTGTAGAAGGACTCCTTCTAGGTGTGGTTGTTCCGCAAAGAGTTAGAAATGGAGGATGCTGCTCCTCATCCCCATTAGGAGTATTTTCAAGTTATCATAAAATCAGGTATTTATTTCTGAATCTTTGACCTACTCTTCAGTTATTAGATATTGCATTTCAGCCAGAGGTGAGGTCACACTGTATCCCCAGCTGTTGTCTTGCTTTTTCTTCTCGTCATATCTCTGCCCTCCACAAATAAAGTTGAATATTGAGTAAATAAAGTTTGAATAGATAGGAGCAGGCACAAATCTTCTTGCTGATCAATAAGGCAATGCTTCTTACTTTTGCCACAGTGTTACCAGCAGGTGAGGGATGTTTACATGCGATCCATACTCACTTAAAGACACAAAGGGTTCTATTTTTTAGTCATACACCCCCACAGGATCTGATGTTCTGTTTGTTTCTCATCCCAATAGGAATACTATGACAAAGGTGATTACATCATCCGAGAAGGAGAAGAAGGAAGCACCTTTTTCATTTTGGCAAAAGGAAAGGTAAATGCTAAGAAAAGCTTAGTCTTCAAGACTTCTGCTGTGATTGGTGTGTCATCAATGTAGCCAAGTTTTGCATTGTCAGGGAAGAAGCCCCCTGACTGAGAGAGTAATGAAGGATCTCTCACAGAGTCTCTGGGATTCCCTATGAGGCCACCTGGGTTTGGAGATGAGGTCATACAACACTTGTGATGGACCACAGCAGATATAGTAGCTTGTTCATAACTACACAGGTTATTCAGTTTTCTGTGGAAGCCTTACTGTGTGTGATGTCTATAATGGCTGGTTTATTTCTAGAGGCTCTTTTTAGGGATGAGTATATGATTGTCAGTCAGCCCAATGATCCAAAACAGAGCTGAAATAATGTTTTTATAATAGATATGACCAGCAACTTAGGAGAATGAATTCAGCAAGAAAGTTCCATTCTATGAAAGAATTCTGGCTATTAAAATAATTGCATTTGTTATCATTTAAAATATTAATTTATTGTGAAATTAATAAATATCAATCACAAATTTAGCTATTGTTAAACAACACTTAGTAACATGTTTAACTAGAAAAATTCTAGCTCAATTAGGACATTTTAAGTTTCAGTTTCTGTGCTATACTCTTATTGCCCATGGTTCACTTTGAAATGGCCACTGAATTGTGAGATCTAAGTCACCATTTTGCATTGTTTGGGAGGTCCATGAGATATATAGTCAACCTATAGAGAGACTTCAAATTGATACTCTAGCTTATTATTGATTAAATTATCAACTCTGTTAGACTTTATGAAGCAACAAAGGTTCTTATAGGACTCAGATTATGTGCTTTGAGGATCTCTCAAAAAGAATCACTGGGTGTATATTTCAAAAACAGACCCTTGGAGCCAGATGCAGTGGTGATCCCAACACTTAGGAGTCCAAGGCAGGCAGATCTCTAGTTTGGGGCCAGCCTGGTCTAAAGAGCAACTTCAGGACAGTCAAAGATACACCAGAAAACCCTGTCTCAAAAAATCAAAATCAAAACAAAGTTAACATTAAATTGTGGTAATATATTGAATATCAAATAAAAAGTTAACTGAAGATCAGAGGACAGAGCCAGCCACAGAGTTAGCCATAGAGCTCAGGCAGTGGTAGCATATGTCTTTAATCCTAGCACTGCACTCGGGAGGCAGGGGCAGAGATCAGTAAATTCAAGGCCAAACAGAACCACTAGGGATCACACACTTTTAATCCCAGCAGTAGGAAGGTTGAGTCAGGAAGTGATGTGGCTGGACAGAGAGAGGAATATAAAGTGGGAGGAGACAGGAGCTCACCCCTTGTGCTTCCCTTCCATTTCCGCCTGTGCTTCCCTTCACCTCCCCTATTCAGAGGATTTGTGGAGACAATCTTCCCCTTTCTGCCTGAGGACTCATGGAGACAGGGTCTTCCCCTTTTGGCTGAGAAGTGGCTGTGGCTTGTTCCTCTGTCTCTCTGATCTTTTAGAATTCACCCCAATATTTCGCTCTGGGTTTTTATGATAAGATCAATTCGGATTCTTGCAACAACAAATAAAAACAAAGACTGACCTCTGGGAGGTGATTTGAATAAAAAGTTCTTGTGTTACAGAAGGTTGTCTAATACCTGTGTTAAGAAGAACAGAGTGAATCAGGGTGTTACAGTAGCTGTGTAAGGACTGCAACAGTGTGTTTACTGTAACGGTGTAAGGACTGTAACAGTGTAGGGACTGTAAGTGTAATGACTTCAACAGTGTGATTACTGTAACCGTGTAAGGACTGTAACAGTGATGCAGCCTCCTCCTTTCCTTCTGTCTGAGGGTTCTGCAGAGTTTTTCTGATGCCTGTGTGTTCAGATCCTTTTACTCTGACCTCTCTTTTGAATTGTTTTGCTTTGTTTAGGTGAAAGTCACACAGAGCACTGAAGGCCATGACCAACCACAGTTGATCAAAACCCTGCAGAAGGGGGAATACTTTGGAGAAAAAGCCTTGATCAGGTGAGTCCATGGATTTATACAGTGCTCAGAAAAAAGCCCTGAACTGTTTTCTATGTCAAAACAACACACTAACTAAACACTGATACTTGGAAAGTCTTATGTCAGTAAAAACAAGATTGGTTTTTAGCTTTAAAATATTAGCAAAGGAATATAAAATGAAGAAAATATTAAGTCAGAGCAAGGCTTTATGTTGCCATGGTTTGCAATATTATCCTACTCAAATTTTATTCTTTTTAGTTAAAATGTGAAGAGAGCTGGCAAGAGGGCTCGGTAGATGGGGACACTTGCAACCAAATGTATGAGCTGAGTTTGAACCCCAGGACCCACATGATGTAGGGAGAGAACTGACTCCCCAGATTATCTTCTCACCTCCACATGTGTGTCATAGCATGTAAACACACAGACAGATACACATAAACACAGAATAATTAACTATAAGAAATTGTTTAAAAAAATCACAAAAACTTTTTATACTGAATATCTTTAAAGCATGTCAAAAATAATCTATTTAAGGAAATTTTTATGAGTTCAATTTACAAGTATTTAGCATTAGCTAAAAATAATGCATTTGAAATTTCCATGTGACCCTTCTATCTTTTGAAGTATAAATATGTTTACTATTGATTTAAATTATGGTAATACATTTTTAAAAGCTGATAAATGGCCCAAGGGATACTTGTACTTCCTCAAACAAAAACAAACAAACCCCATATTTTCCCAAATAGAAATGGTTTCATAAAATAGCAAACAGAGTTCATAAGAAGACACATTTTTGGAGTTACATATGTTTTTAAGTGAATAATGTGGAGTTACTTAGGAAATAGCTTAGATTTTATATTACCAGCAAATGGTTTTATTTTCAGTTTATGTTTGAAGAAAAGAGTTCTTGAAGAAATGTTTTTTTCTGCCTTTTATTATGTTTTTAACTTTCACCTATGAAGCTCTAGTCTTGCTAATTTGTATGACAGGCTGCATAATTATGGCATAAAGGGAAAGTGCTCCCAAATTACCCAAAGGCATATTTGATTATCTAAAATTCATACATCTTTTAATTTTCAAAGAAAGCCCAAGTAGTGAAACATAATACATTGAGTGTTAGCTATTATGTAAGAAATCTCTAAGTAGAATTTAAAGACAAGCTGAGTTTTTCTTTCTTATTTCATAGCTGATAATGAACTCACTTTGATAATAATGAAATTATCTTTTTTATCTATCATAATTATCTAAGACTTCAACCTATTTGTTCTTAGTATTTACACCCACTTTCTTCTCACTTTTAAGCAAAACAGTAAACTTTGAAGATTTCCAGGAAGCTATAATGCAGTAAAGCTATCAAACAGCTTTTGAGAGCTAGGAGGCTATCAGGTTTTTCTGGACCTGAAGTAATTTGTGCTGTCTGGTACAGCTAGCCAAGTATAGTTCTTTTCCTATAGGAAATATGAAAATTTAGGTTTGACATAGACAACTAACTCCCCAAAGCATCAGAAAAGCACAGAGCTAAAAGAAATGGGAAGGAAATGTTAGTACAAATGTTTCTCCTTTTTGTTGCACATTTTTATGATCTCATTTTTTTTGGGCTCCTGACTGTGGCTCAGTCTTGTTTCTATTTTATATATTTTCAAAATGACATTAAATAGTCTCAGGGGTTCTTTCAGAATTTTATTTATAAAAATAAATCCATTGCACTTAGTGTACAGTTACTTTGATAGCACACGTGGGAAATGGTGGTTATAGGCTGTGCATAGAGTGATCTTTGTGACTATAATGCAGTGGACATGCAAGGTGAAAACCTTAATTATTCCCTTGCTCTGAACTCACAACCCAAGATCATGTTCTTGTCTATGTCTATGCTTTGTTCTCCGCCCCCCATTTCTGCCTCTACTCACCCCTCCACCTCTACTTCTGCTTACACCTCTGGCTCTGCTTTTAATTTTGCATGTGTAAACTGATCCAAAGCTGTTTTACCTCTAACTAAAAGATCCCAATGCTCTATTATTTTCACTGATGTCCCTAGCAGGAATCCTATAAACTAAGGACAGACTGTAACCTGTATAAATGGTCTTTGGGTATCATCTAGGAAAAGAGAGGGATTCTTAGGCATACAACAGATGGGCTGCCTGAATCTTCTCTGTCCTACCACTAAGGGAATGTGAAGGGATCTACATGATTGCTATTGCTGATGAAATTGTTCAGAGCTGTCCTTGTGAGGACTACATTTTGTGGGTACTCCTAGGTTACTCTAAGTGAATCCTTGAGCACTGGGTGCTATATGTGTGTGCCTTTATTTGGTGTCTAATTTATAACTAGTAGAAAGAGAAAACTAACATATAAGTCAAGCTCACTGGGGATGTGCCTGATGCTTCACTCATCACTGTTGATTTAGACAATTATACTGTCTTTCAGCTCATATACAATGCCTCATTACATCTAAGATATCCATGGTAAGAGTCTCTACTCCATTACATATAAGAAATTTAGCAGTGCTAATTACACTATGATATGCCATCATCTGAAACACAGATACTAATTTCAGAGGTTTTACTGAGAAAAAAATATCCATTTTGCATCTTGTGACATCAAAATGTTTCAATAGTAAGTTAATCCATTGATATGGTTCTGTAAACACATGCCTGGATTCCATTTAAGCTTACTTACTGTATGATACCCACTTGATCATTTCCCAGTACATTTTTCTGGTCAGTTGGTCTCTGTACTGCCTCATTGTTCATTGGTAATTATCCTTTGACGGAGAGACTTGTTCTATTCTGGCTGTGACAGAAGACCCAGTGAGATTCCACATCAGAGTTGGTGATTTTCCTGTGCTCCCAGTACAATTACCTTCTCTGAATTCTTTATGTAAATAGCCTCTATGGAGACACATTTCAAATCCATTTTTAAAGGGCTGAATATAGAGTACAACATTATTTAAAAACACTACAGTCTTTGGATGGTTTAGCTGGCGGGTGTGAATTCACATAAAGTCATAGGTTCTCCAGCAAAACAGACTTTTAGTTTCTAATTGTGGCGGAAGCTGACTTCTCTCCTTCATCTGCAGTGATGACGTCAGATCAGCCAACATAATTGCTGAAGAAAATGATGTCGCGTGCCTCGTGATAGACCGAGAGTGAGTATCCCGTTGTTGGCGAACACAGGCACCTGCTACTTCAGCACTTGGCTTCTGTTACTCTGATCACTCGCTCTGTTTTCCTGTTCAGCACTGCTTGGAAATGCTGGTCAATGCTCAGCTGCAAGTGCATTCTATTAAAATTCATGAGCAGGAACTGAGCCTTCTGGTCAGAATCTTTCTCTGCAGTGGCAGATGCTGGCAGGCTAAATATTTTGTGTGCAATGTTGATACATAATTATCGGCAATAGGCTGATTTGAATTCTGTGTCTTTTAGGGAAATCAGTTTGTTAGTGCTTTTATGGATTTATTTATGTGTCTGTGAGTATGCCATGAGTTTGAATATCCAAGGAGACCAGAAAAGCACTTCAGATCCCTGGAGCTGAAGTTAAAGGGTGTTGTGGTTCACCTGATGTGGGTTCTGGGAACCAAATATGGGTCCTCTTGAAGAGCAGCAAGTGCCCCTAACTGTTAAGCCATCTCCCCAGTCCAGAATCTTCCTGTGAAGTATAGTCATTAACTAGTTATCATTCTAAAGAGTCATGGACATATGTTGTACTTTTTAATGATATGCATAAATATTGATATCATTCTTTGCTTACTTTTACAAATAACACTCACTTTGTATCCCCTGCAATTTCAAAGCCCATTTTAACCTGGTTCCTCAGACTCCTCATTAAGCAATTAAATATCCACTGGTTATATAGTCAGTCTAAAGAATACAATTCACATAACCAAAACTGAGTCATTGTCTATATGAAGCCATGGTGTAATCAAATAAATAATACATACTCCTATGAAGTATTAACAAAATTAGTAAGATGATGAGATATAACAATGGAATATAGTCTGTAGCTGATTGTCTATAGCATTTACTGAACATAGAATCATAGATGTGAAATGCTGGAAAGAATACTATAATGCTGGAAAAAATGCTTTTTATCATGAAAATTTTCGAACATTGAAAAATAGAATAACATTATAAACTTCATAATGCAAGTTTATTTATCAGTGCATTTCTAATCTACAACCCACTGCACACATCCAAGGAAATTTATAGTACTTCCAAAAAAATTTGCAATATACAATTATTTTGTCTATAGATTTCTATACTTCCCTCAAAAGCCAAATGCTATGTGTAAACTACCTAATCCTAATGTTAACATATATTGAAAGTTAACTGTAATTTTAATACCCATACAAGCTATTCTAATTCTTTTCTATCAATAAGACAAGTGAACCTCAAGTAGGTTAAAGGTCTTCTTCCAGCAGCACCATCTGTGACTGGACAGGGGCTCCTGTCCAGGTTACCTGACTCATTTCATCATTCTGCCTACTATGGCGCGAGACTCCCATAGCATCTGTTCAGAGAGAAGCAATCATGGTTCTGTGAGGTGGAAAGGCTTTCTTTTATTTTTAATTTTTGAAATTGTTCTTAAAACTGGACTTTTCTAAGCAAAGAGAAAATGTAGACGTCCCGGGGGGTGGCAGGTGGGGAACTGCAAAGGCACAGGGCTGAGAAAATGCAAAATATGTTTAGATAGAAGCAATCCTTGGATAATGGCTATTGGTTAGCTCAGTATTGTCCCACAAGAAAATTCGTTTTTTTGAGTTTCTTTAAAGTTTAATGCATTGGTGAATAACAGTTGTGGTATAATTGCTCTGGAAGCCAGGAGAAAATCTATTAAGAGAAGGATAAACTTCATCTATAATCACGTATCTCAGATAATGTTGCTCTGAAGCCATGAAAAAATGCACTAATTTTCTGTACTTTGCAAATAATTTTTAGGCTTATAATTTCTAAATGTTTAATTTGTGTTGAAAATATTCACCTGACACAATGAAAAATGAAGCATTACTTCAATTAGGGATGAGAAAGATAAACTACCAGGTATAAGTAGTTGATCTTCAATCTAGATTTCTGAGACCATGGGGCTATGTATCTGTGAGTGACATCTCATTTCACTCTGGAAATTATTCCAGTTTTGATGATAATTGAAATGATGACTTTAGTTCTGGCTTATAGACTAGATTAAGATCCTGAAGTTATGGTACCATTTATGACACTTTGTACAATTGTATTGATACTTACAGTTTAATTTTTTAACACCTGTCCTACCCACTTACTCTAAGCCTCAGAAATACATAAACATGTCATTTGTACATTGTGACCACAAAGCCAGCATCTGGCATAATCATTGGCATATGAGAAATGCTTGACAAAAGGGTACCATACTTACACTAAACTAGAGTGACTGAAGAGCTGAGGTTCTTATTTCTTCTTCCCTAGTTCACAATTTTAAGCAAGCTCTTTTGATTATAGTGCAAGAAGAATAGTTGAATTACCTTTCCTAGTTTGAAATTGTGAGCAAACATGTTTTTGAAATGACTACTAAGATAATAATTTTTTAAAAAAGGAGGAAGGCGGGAGGGAGTCATGTTTCTGGGACCTGCTGGCCAGCCACCCTAGTCTGTTTGTCAGGCTCCAAGACAGTGTGAGAGAGACCCTGTCCTAAGAGAAGGTGAACAGAGAAATAACACTCATGGCTATGGCTGTCTTTCCCATCCCCTACATATATGTGGGACAGAGAAATGGGAATGCGGAATGTTAAATTGCCTTGATACCCTCACAACAGAGAATTTTATTTTATTTTAGAACGTTCAACCAAACTGTTGGGACGTTTGAAGAACTCCAAAAATACCTTGAGGGGTATGTGGCCACCCTGAACCGTGACGATGAAAAAAGACATGCAAAGTAAGTGAGACGGGGTTTTCTCTGTAAGCAGCAACGGGCTCTGAGGGAGCTGTGAGTCCTGCAGTGTAACTTTCCATGTGCCCTCACTAGACATGCAAAGTAAGTGAGACGGGGTTTTCTCTGTAAGCAGCAACGGGCTCTGAGGGAGC
>PVIH01017554.1:0-41412 GCA_004025045.1 Sigmodon hispidus
TGCATGGCCAACATAGCAGTGAACTTATGCGGTCGTGACTTACTGCAACAATGGAACACTCAAATTAAGATCCCTCCAGGCTTAAATATCAACCAAAGACCCAATCCTGGACTTGAAAGCAATACCTCAAGAGGCTACATAAAACAGCCATCAGTTATTCAGGCTTCACAACAACTCAGTCTAAAAGCTATAAGCACCCCAAAGACACACACAGCCCTGCCTTTGAAATGGTCGACAGACAAACCTATTTGGGTCCAACAATGGCCTTTGACAGAGGAGAAATTGCTAGCCCTAGAACAATTGGTACAGGATCAGTTACAAGCTCAGCCCACGGAATTCCCCCATATTTGTGGTCAAGAAGAAATCTGGGAAATGGAGAATGGTGAGAGATTTAAGAGCAATTAATAAGGTGATTCAGCCCATGGGCACCTTACAGTCTGGTATACCTTTACCTTTTTTGCTACCTAATGGATGGCCTATTATAGTTATTGATCTGAAGAACTGTTTTTGTACCATACCTGTACATGAACAAGATAAAGAGAAGTTTGCTTTCACTGTACCTACTCTCAGTAATGCACACCCAGTAAAAAGGTACCAATGGAGGGTCCTTCCACAAGGGATGTTGAATAGTCCCACCCTATGCCAATATTTTGTCCAACAACCATTAGAAGTGATACACAAACAATTCCCAATCTATAATTTACCATTATATGGATGATACATTGTTAGCGGACCCAGACATAAACACCTTAGAAAGACTGTTTGAAAAAATGAAGAAGGTGTTGCCTGATTGGGGACTTCCCATTGCCCCTGAAAAGATACAAAGAGGGGATTCTATCAATTATTTGGGATATAAAATAGGCTTTCAAACAATTAGAGCTCAGAAGGTACAACTTAAGAGGGACAGATTGAGGACACTTAATGATTTTCAGAAGCTATTGGGGTATATCGCCCACATATGTCTGGTTATTGGTATTAAAAACTATGAACTGGTTCATTTGTTCAAAACTTTAGATGGAAATAAGGATCTGAACAGTCCCAGGGAATTCTCTGCTGAAGCTGAGAAAGAATTAGCATCGGTGGAAAAGAGATTACAAGAAGCACATGTTAACTGTATAGACCCAGACCTTGACTGCATCCTGGTTATTTTGCCTTCTGAATATTCCCCTACAGGAGTCATAATGCAAAGAGAAAATATTATATTAGAATGGATATTTCTGCCACATAGACCAAGTAAAAAATTGAAAACATACATTGAAAAGATTTCAGATCTGATCTTCAAAGGAAAATTCAGGCTCCGACAATTGACTGGAAAGGATCCGGCAGAAATTGTTGTACCTTTGACCAATGAGGAAATTGATCGATTATAGGCAGACAATGAACCTTGGTAAAAGGCCTGTAGTGGGTTTCTGGGGGAGATTAATAATAAATATCCCCAAAGCAAAAGGATTCAGTTTATAAAGAAAACTAATTAGATTTTCCCCCATGTGGTACAGGATAAACCTATTTCTGGAACTCCTACATTTTTTACTGATGCAAATAAAGCAGGAAAGGCTGGTTATAAATCAGAAAACTTCAATAAGGTGACACAGAGTCCTTATGATTCGGTTCAGAAGGCAGAACTGTATTCCATTATTATGGTGTTATTGGATTTTACTGGACCCCTTATCCTGATAACTGACTCTCATTATGCAGAAGGAGTTGTATTTCATATTGAAACTGCTTACTTCATTCCTGATGATACAGAATTAACCTTTTTGTTTGTACAGCTACAGGGTATCATCAGAAATAGAACACATCCTATGTATATAATACATATCAGGGCTCATTCAGGCCTTCCTGGCCCTTTAGCACAGGATAATGATGAGATTGATCGGTTATTAATAAGGAATGTGGTAGAAGCCTCAGAGTTTCACAAGAAGCATCATGTCAATAGCACGGGATTAAAGAAGAGTTTTTCCATCACTTGACATCAAGCCAAGGAAATTTTGCGAAAGTGTGACAAGTGTTCCCTTTACAATCAACCATCCTTACCTGCTGGGAGTAATCCTAAGGGTACAAGGAGCAATGAGATTTGGCAGATGGATGTGATTCACTTCCCGGAATTTGGTAAGATGAAATATGTTCATCATACCATTGACATCTACTCAGGAATATAGTGGGCTACCGCCCTGAGTTCTGAAAATTCTAATGCAGTACTCACTCGTCTTCTGGAAGCCATGGCCATATTGGGAATTCCTGATCAAATTAAGACTGACAATGCTCCAGCATATGTTTCCCAGAAAATGAAGCAGATTTTTGGATATTATGAGATAAAGCACCTTACTTGGATACCACAAAATCCCACTGGACAAACAGTTGTGGAAAGATCCAATTGCACCTTTAAAGAGATGCTTCATAAACAGAAAGGTGGTATGAAAAATCCCAGGGAGAGACTACATAGTGCCTTGTTGATATTAAACTTTCTTAATGCTGATTAGAAAGGAACTTCAGCTGCAGAGAAACACTGGGTAATAGAAAGGACTTCCAAGTTGAATCAACCTGTTTATTTCAAGGATGTACTAACTTCAGAATGGAAGCCAGGGCATGTGCTTCGTTAGGGTAGGGGTTTTGCTTTTGTTTCCACAGGAAAAGAGAAAATATGGGTACCACCAAGATTGATAAAGAACCTATTTGAAAAGGAGACCCCTCCTGAGGAGAAGGAGTATGGCTCGTCTGCCGATAAGACAATTAGATATGTGGTAAGGAACATTCACTTAACTAAGGTGGGGCAGGGAATTAATTTTGTTTTTACAAAAGAATGGATACAACCCTCTTCACAAAGCTAAAAGGATACTGAATGCTCAGATTTTTGAAACGTTAAAAGGACTACAGGGGATTACAAGGACACCTGACACTGGCAGGCACTAAGAGTAATTTCTCTATTCTCACAACTGTACATCTATATCTAATGATTATGTGTTTATATATATATAAAGGACGTCCTGGTTTGGTAACTAAAAAGGCTGACTTTGGAGGTGGAGCAAGTGACTTTCCCTCTCTAAACCCAAGCGTATTGGTAAATAAAACCTGAGAGACTCTGTCTCACATCAGAAAAGCCACCTGAGGTGAGGCAGAAAATAGATGAAATATATAGGGACCAATATTATCTCACTTTTATTTTAAATCTTAAATTTTACTTCTTTCTGCATTTCTTACTCTCTTAATCCAAAAATCTTATCTGCACATAATTCTTTCTGATGGTTCAATATCTTCAGTTAATAGTATTCATTGGATTCCCCCGCTATAAAAAATAATTTCTCCTACCAGCACTCTCCAAGGCATCCAGAAGGAAGATGGGGCCCCCACCGAAAAAAAAACAGTAAACAAAAGACCTTTGAGACATAGAAAGAAGGAGCCTGCTGTATGTCACTCAGTGATCACTTTTGAGGTATAGACCAATCAGGACAGTTGTAAGATAGTTTCATATCATATCTTTAATAAGAATTTCAGATGAACTCACTCAGTACGATGAGAATGGTTATATACGCTTATGGAATGGTTATATATTGGCATCACTGTTCCTTTCTCAAGGTGGTGTTGAGCATCACAGACATCTTACAAAGAGATTGTCTTGTTTGGCGAATAATGGCCTGAGGGGCAAAAGACAGCACTTGCCCTGACTGCTGTCAGCGTGCTCTCTGTGCAATATGGATGAGCAGGATGAAGGATAGAGACTGCCAAAGCCTGCCTAGACAGGAAAAGATGTTCCTACCAAAAAATACCCTGCTTCTATGGAGACTTGTCAGATATCATAGCCCAGAAGCCACAAGGATGGATGCTCCCATTGTACAGAGAAGAGGTGGATGACTGTCAGGTAGTTAACTGTCATTGTCTTCTCCTAAATTTTGGAAGTTACTTCATCATGCTTCCAACTTCAGGTATATATTTTTCTTCTCAGGTCTTGATGATGTTGAAGACTGGATAGTTGAGATTGTTATTACTTCACGCATCAGCAAAGACACTAAGGTGTTAGAAGTTTATTGTTCGAGATAAACAGCCTTGAAGCAATCCCTGGGCATTTCCTCGTATCCACATTCTAGACATTTAATTGCACTTTGTATTTGTTATTTGTTAGCGGTAGTTTGACCTCACTTATGTTAGTACCTTTCTCTTCCCCAGACACCACCTTATGATGATCCCTATAGTATGTAGTTTTATACTTGGTTTAGAACCTTCTTATTTAGACAGAAGGGGGAGATAAAGCTGGAAATCTGAAGCTGTGCAGGTAAACTGCGTGGGAGTGTTGAGCCAAGTGGGGCGTGGTCAACTGGGGGGAGCGACGAAAGAAGGACATGCCGGAAGAGGGAGCAGATGCGCGGGTTCTGGACATGTGGCATGGTGAAGGAAGGACCGCCTGGCTAGGATCGCTCCTGCTCTCCGTTTCTCTGTCCTTCTCCTACCTTTCCTCCTCCTCCCTGAACAACCCTGTTCTGTAAGTGACTTTCAAATAATAAACCTTATTTAACACATATCTCACGGCAGGCTAATTACTGCAATAGGGGTTACCATCCTAATATCTAACAAAGTAGACTTTAAGCTAAAAGCAATTAAAAGGGACCAAGATGGACTTTACTTCTTCATGGCAGGAAAAATTGGTCAAGAGGAGATTTCAATCCTGAATATTTATGCACCTAATATAAGGGCACCTATAGATGTAAAAGCTAAAGCTCAAATCCCACATCAATTCTCACACCCTAATAGTGGGACACTTCAATACCCTACTTTCACCCCTGCATAGGTCAACCAGACAGACACTCAACAGAGAAATAAGGAGTCTAACAGAGGTTATGATGCAAATGGATTTAATAGATATTTACAGAAGTATCCACCCAAATGCAAAGGAATATACATATTTCTCAGCTCCTCATGGAACTTTCTCTAAAATTGACCACATAATTGGCCATAAAGCAAATATAAATAGATACAAAAAATGAAAATAATTCCTTGTATCATCATATCAGATCTCCAAGGCCTATAGATAGAGTTCAACAACATCAAAAATCACAGAAAGCCTACCAACTCATGGAAACTAAACATCACTCAGCTGAACCACCTTTGGGTCAAGGAAGAAATTAAGAAAGAAATCGAAGTGTTCCTAGAATTTAATGAAAATGAATCCAAAACGTACCCATATTTGTGGGACACAATGAAAGCAGTATGGCAGGTCTGATTTCCTCATTTCAATGTCAAAGGTAGGTTAGACACATCTCTGCAGGAAATGGGCTCCAATATGCCAGCCCATTTAAGGAACACAGTCCAATACCACCCCTTGAGGCTCTACTTACTGTCCATGCCTACCCTTAGGGGGCCTAGCTCTTTTTCCTATGGTTCCCCAGGGGTTGTTCTTGATTCAGTGTGCTCCCCAGAGCTCTAGGTAGCCATCTCTGTGAGACCCCTGCTCATACTCTGTATCCCCTTGCTCATACAGACTCTTCTTTCCCATTCTCCACCGTAAGGGGAACTTGGCCCAGTGCTCAGCTGTGAATCTCTGCCTCCACCTCCATTCATTGCTGGGTATTTAATTTGATGACACTTAGGGTGGTTATTCATTTGATTATAGGGGAAGCCTTGTTTAGGCACCCCTTCCATTATTGGTTGGGGACCTATCCAGGGACATCCTGTGGGTTCTTGGGGGTTTCCCTAGCACCTGGTCTCTTTCCAAACATGCATTGGCTTCCTCTATCAAGTTATTCATCTTTTTTCCCTCTCTCTTTGTTGCTCCTCTCACTGAACCATCTTTTGTTCTCATAATTTGTTCCCACCTCTCCTTGGTCACTACATGTTATAGTCCCAATTTGCTAATGAGATCTTCTCTATGTTCTCTTCCTAGGGGAATCTCTGGATGTCTCTCTTAAGTTCCTTCTGATCCCAAGCTTTTCAGTGGTTGTGGTTTGCACCTTGACTGTTCTTTGCTTTTTGTCTAAAGTCCACTAATGAGCGAGTACATCCCATGTCTATCTTTCTGGGCTTGTGATCACTCAGGAGGATATTCTCTAAATCCATCCATTTACCAGCAAATTTTAGTATGTCTTTTTTTTCTGCTGAGTAGTACTCCAATGTGTAGATGTACCACAGTTTATTAATCCATTCTTTAGCTGAGGGGCATCCAGGTTGTTTCCAGGTTCTTGCCATTACAAATAATGCTGCTATGAACATAGTTGAGCTAATAATGCCTTTGGGATACAAATGTGCATCTTTTAGGTATATGCCCAATAGTGGTATTGCTGGATCGTTGGGGAGATTGAATCCAAGTTTTCTGAGAAACCACCATACTGTATTCTAGAGTGGCTGTATGAGTTTACACGTCCACCAACAATGAAGGAATGTTCCCCTTGCTTTGCATCCTCTCTAGCATATATTATCATCTCTTTTTTGTTAAGCTTAGCCAGCCATTCTGACAGGTGTAAGGTGATATCTCAAGGTTGTTTTGATTTCAATTTCTCTGATAGCTAAAGATGTTGAGCAACTTTTTAAGTGCCTTTCAGCCATTTGTAATTCTTCTGTTGAGAATTCCCTTTTTAGCACTGACCACATTTTTTAAAATTGGGTTATTTAGATTTTTGGACTCTAGTTTGTTGAGTTCTGTATATATTTTATAGATCTGTCCTCTGTCAGATGTAGGGTTGGTGAAGATCCCTTTTTATTCTCAAGGGCATTGTCTTGTCTTATTGGTTGTGTTCTTTGCCTTATAGAAGCTTCGAAGTTTCATGAGGCCCCATTCACTGATTGTTGTTCTTAATGTCTGTGCTATATTTAGGAAATGATCACCTGTGCCAATGTGTTAGAGGGTGTTTCCCACATTCTTTTCTATCAAGTTCAGTGCAGTTGAGTTTGTTTTTTTTGTTTTGTTTTGTTTTGTTTTTTTTGAGGCGTTTGATCCACTTGGATTTGAGTTTTGTGTAGGGTGATAGGTTTGTATCTACTTGCATTCTTGTACATACTACCATCCAGTCATGCCAACACCATTTGTTAAAAATATTATCTTTTTTCCATTGAATATTTTTGGCCTCTTTGTCAAAGATCAGTTTTTCATATTTGTATGGGTTAAGGTGGGGGTTGGCGATTCAATTCCATTGATCCACAAATCTGTCTTTATACCAGTACCTGGGTGTTTTTGTTTAAATTACTGTAGTTCTATAATATAGATTAAAGTCAGGGATGGTGATACATCCTGAAGTTCTTTTGTTGAGCAGGGTTGTTTTAGCAATCTTATCATTCCTGTTATTCTATATGAAGTTCAGCATTGTTCTTTCAAGGCCTGTAAAAATTGTGTTGGGATTTTGATGGGGATTGCATTGAGTCTGTAGATTGCTTTTGGTAAAATTACCATTTTTACTATGTTGATCCTACCTATCCAGGAGCATGGGTGATATTTTTATTTTCTGATATCCTCTGCAATTTTTTTCTTCATTGATTTAAGGTTTTTGTCAGTAACAGGTCTGCTACTTCTTTGGTTAGAGTTATGCCAATGTATTTAATGTTATTTGCAGCTATCATAAAGGGTGATGTCAGGTTAGGCTCAGCTACAGATGGAGAAAGCACAGTAGATCACAGCTAATGCCCACGGATGCACTATGGCTACCACAAATTTCTGCTAAGCAACACTTCTACAGTCAAACTGGAAGTGTTTTTTTTTTTCTGTGTGTGTGTGTGTGTGTGTGTGTGTGTGTGTGTTTGTGAGTTAAATCACTTTATTCACCCATCATCTTTCAATGAAATAAGAATGTTTTTTTGCTTAAAGTCCACTAATGAGTACTCACTTATGAGTACATCCCCTGCTTCTCCTTCTGGATTTGTGAGAACTCGCTCAGGAGAATATTCTCCAAATCCATCCATTTGCCTTTGAATTTTAGTATATCATTTTTTCTTACTGCTGAGTAGTACTCCATTGTGTAAATGCACCACAGTTTGTTAATCCATTCTTCAGTTGATGAACATCCTGGCTTTTTCCAGGTTCTTGCTTTTATGAATAATGCTTCTATGAACATAGTTGAGCTAATGCTTTTGATGTGTGAATGTGCATCTTTAGGGTATATGCCCAATACTGATATTTCTGGATACTTAGGGAGAAGCCAGTTTTCTGAGCCCCTCCCGCCTGAGGTCTGGACCTGCAGTCCAGCAGCCCCTTAACCCCAAATAATCACACAAGGGCTTATATTAATTATAAACTCTTTGACTTATAGTGAAGGCTCATTGCTAGCTTGACCTTGCGTCTTAACTCAACCCATTTCTATTAATCTGTGTATTGCCACATGGCTCTGTGACGTTACCTGAGTTCCTTTATATCTTGCTTTCTCAGTGGTAGTTCACAGCATCTTTTGACTCCACCTGCTTCCATTATGTATGGTTGAAATTCTCACCTGCCTCTAAGCTGCTTTGCCATAGGACAAAACAGTTCCATTATTAACAATTAATAAAACAGATTCATAGTGTACAGAAAAACATCCATGTCAGATAACCTGTCTCTCATTTTAATATTAGGTATGAGTTTCATCTCATGGAGTAGTAGGCCAAAGTCCAACCTACAAACACATGGACAAGAATGTCTAGAGAACATGCATAGCATAAGCGAGGAAAAAAATTAGATGTTCATTCCACACCCCAACTGCCTAAATGCTTTGGTCTTAAAATGAACATTTCCATCCTGTCACTAATTTAGATATTTTGAAAATATACATAAGTTTTATGCATATAAAAACTAGGGTAGAAATGTATTTACTTTAATTAATTAATACATGGTATTCTATAAATATTTGTTGTTGTAAGAGATTTCTGGGCCCATTTAGGCTAGAAGTTCAAACCTTGCCTGTGGCGGTTTTTCTCCCAAAGAAATAAATCAGACACTTATATTAATTTAAAAAAAAAAAGAAAATATACATTATTCATGGGCACTATAAAAGACAAAATATTTGTGCATATTTGGTGAGATCAGAGCCAAGTATAATGTCAATGACAACATCAAGTGATATGGTTACTGTTTGAGACACTATGGAAGGATCTTAAACAAAATCAGAATTGCTATAATCAATAATTATGCCAATTCTGAGATATATCCCCCCCAAATTGAAATGAGAACCCTTAAGAGATATGTGCACACCCACATTCATCTTATCATTTTTCATAATAGATCAAAGGTAGAAATAATCCAATCCAAATATCTGTCTATGGGAAAAAATGGATAATAAAAATGTCATCTGTATACAAAATAAAAATAAAAAAATAGTGAGGTTTCCTTTATTACTTTTCAGCCCTTTTATCCTTAGTGTATAGGAGGGCTATTAATTTTTTTGAATTAACCTTATACTCTGTTACATTGCTGAAGGTGTTTATCAGCTTTAAGAGTTTCCTGGTAGAATTCAGGCAGTTATTTATGTATACATTCTTATCACCTGCAAATAGAGATAGTTTGACATCTTTTCCAATTTGTGTCCCCTTAATCCCCTTTTGTTCTCTTATTGCTTTAGGTAAAACTTTGAGAACTATATTGAATAGATAAGGGGAGAAAGGACATCCTTGTCTAGTTCCTGATTTTAGTGGGATTGCTTTCAGTTTTTCTCAATTTAGTTTGATATTGGCTGTAGGCTTGCTGTATATCACCTTTATTATATTAAGGTGTTTTCCCTGTATTTCTGATCTCTCCAGGACTTTTGTTATAAAGGGGTGTTGGATTTTGTCAAAGGATTTTTTGACATCTAAGGAGATGATCATGTGGGTTTTTTTCATTTTGTTTATATGATGGATGACATTCACAGTTTTCTGTATGTTGAACCATCCCTTCATTTCTGGAATGAAGCCTACTTGATTGTAGTGAATACTTTTTTATATGTTGTGGGAATCTGTTTGCCAGAATTTTGTTGAGAATTTTTGCATCAATGTTCATGAGGGAGATTGGTCTATAGTTCTCTTTCTTTGTTCTGTCTTTGAGTGGCTTGGGTATCAGGGTGATTGTGGCCTCATAAAAAAGAGTTTGGCAATATTCCTTCATTTTCTACTGTATGAAACAGTTTGAGGAGTATTTGTATTAGTGCTTGTTTGAATGTCTGGTAGAATTCTGCACTGAAATTATCTGGTCCTGGCCTTTTTTATTTTTTTTTAAATGGCTGACTTTTAATAACAGGTTCCATTTCCTTTGGGGTTATAGGTCTGTTTAGGTCACTTATCTGATCTTGATGTAATTTTGGTAAGCGATACCTGTCCAGAAAGTTGTTCATTTCTTTTAGATTTTCCTCTTTAGTGGGGTATAGATTTTGAAGTTATCACCTGATAATTCTCTGAATTTCCAGGGTTTCTGAGATTATGTTCCTCTTTTCAGTTCACTTGTTGGTGGGTGTGTACTCTGCAGTTTACAAACAAATTATCACTGGATTTCCTCCCTCTCCTGCAGGGCATTTTCTCAGTTCTCTGAGTTCATCACCTCCTTTGTGTAGCCCAGGGTTAGAGAGCATGGGAGGTTGTCTCTCCAGTCAGGCTGTCTTCAGTTCATATTTTGTTTTGCAATGTTTGCTCCCAGAGGTCCTACTTTCTCTAGAGTTAAATTGTAAAACAAGGGAGGGGTAAGGACAAAGGGTCTCTCTTCCCTAAAACTTTCTTCAAGTTCTGAATTGACATCTGTTGTTTTATTATTTTTTTTATTACACACTGATAGGCCTATGGTCCAGCTTTGTGTTAGCTAACTCTAGCATGCTAACCCATTTCTATTAACTTATGTATTGGCACGTGACTTGTGGCTTTCCTGTACTTTTATATCTTGTTCTCTCAGTGGCAGCTCACAGCATCTCTTTCTGCTTTCCTTCACCTTTATCTGTGCTCAGATTTGCTGCCTGCTTCTAAGATGCCTTACCATAGGCCAGAATAGTTCCTTTATTATCCAATGAAAACCTACAACATACAGAAAGACATCCCATATCAGAATATTAATTTCAAGTCAGTAGCTAATCGTTACATACTTAAAAGAAATGGTTTATATTCAGGTTTATTCCTTGGCAAGAATTATTATTATATTCAAATTAAAGCAAGAAACATAATTTAGTTATTTCTTTGAGTTCTTGTTTATTCTGAGACAGGGAAAAGCAAGGTAGAAGCCTCTGTTTCATGTGCTGACTTATGATGTGGTCACCTGGCTCCTTAGCCTGAGTAACAATTCCCAATGGAATGTGGAAAGCTAACTTTGTTATAGAGGAATACCACTGTTAAATATAGTGTAAAATGTTTAACAGTAAATCCACTGCCTGGATACAAGCTAGCACAGAAGAAGTTCAATATAATCCCTACAAAGTTCAAAAGGTACCAGAAGCCACCACAAGCTCTTGTGAGGAGGAGTCAAAGTGGTTCCGTCCACTCTCTTACATCATTGTTAGAATGAACCTGAAGTACTCAGACATGGGAGGTAGACATGAGCCAGGACCACAGTTCAGAGGACGGGACACTTTGCACATGGACATACTTCGTCCCAGTTGATAGTCTTGGTAACAAAAAGAAAATACAGACTTCATTGAAATTTGAGGAAAGCAAAAGCTAGCAGATTCTAAGGGAAAAAGATAATTAAAATCACATAACAGTATATTTGGGAAGGTGGTTGTCAGGGCTGGACTTCCAAGCACTGCATTTCTTCCTCCTCCTCCTCCTCCTCCTCCTCCTCCTCCTTCTCTTCCTCCTTCTCGTCTTTTCCTCTTCATTTTATTTTTTTTTAATTTCCATACTCACTGTAGCTCTTGCTCCCACTCCTTCTCCCAGACCTCCTCCATCTCTCCCCTCCCTCATGACTCCCCCCACTCAGTTCTCTCCCCAGAGAAGGCAAGGAATCCCAAGTGAGTCAATTCGGTCTGTCATATGCTGTTGAGGTAGGACTGAGTCACTCTTCCAAGTATCAAGACTGAGAAAGGTGTTTTCCCATTAGCATAGGATTCAAGGAGCCCAGAATAGACTATGGTGTGATTCCAAGAGACTCCAGAAACTACTCGTGCCTTTTGACTGTCATCTTCATTCATGGGTGTCCAGATCTGTTCCATGGAAGTTGTCAGCTGTTATTTCAGAGCCTGTGAGCTCCAATCAGCTTAGGACAGACTACTACATAGGTTTCCCCCTTGTGAACCTGAAACCTTTGTTCATGCAATCTCTTCTCCCTCTGCTCAGTTGGACCAGTAGTCAGCCAGGGGTTTACCTATGGATCTTTGCATCTGTCTCCATCAACTGCTGGATGAAGGCTCCATAATGGCAATTAAGGTAGTCATTCATATGATAATGGAAAAGGCCAGTTTACAGACCCTCTCCATTAATCCACAATGGCTCCCAGTATTAGGATATTCACTTCTTTGCTCTCCCTTTCTGTTGCTTCCCCTCACCCCAGCTCTACCATTCCATTGTCTTATAAATCTAAGATGTGGTTTCTGGGAACATTAAAATCGCTCTTGTGTGGGAGGAGACTAAAGAGGAAGAATTTACACAATTGCATCGTAGGGACTTTGGACAAAGACTGGGGTCATTTCTACTGAGATTGATTAATTTTTCTGGACTTATCCTAGACTGAATAAAATAGGATGTGTCACATGCTAGATAGATGATGTGGTGACTATGTGATATGTGACCAGATAGTGGTGGACACATTTGAAGCTCCCTGATCTGAACTTGGCTCCTCTGCTGGCCATTAGCCTGGATGATACTGCCACTCAAGCTCTTAAGTGTTTCTAATCTCAGACCTTGACATGAGATGCCAGTTGTTCATAGAAATATTCTTATGTTGCTTTTATGTTATGTGACCAGCTTGCAGTTTTAGCATGGACCCTTTTTTCCTCCACTGTCTATGCGGAGTTAACTCTTGTCATGATTCCCAAGATATAGCTGCAGTTTTCCTCAGTCTGCACACAGTTAGCTTCTCCTCTGTGTGGTGGGCTTGGATTGATCTTTCAGTGTGAGTAGGTAAAAGTTTGGGGAAAATTATTCTTATTTAAAATGTAGTTTGTTACAATTAGCTGGATTAGAAGGCAGACTTGTTGAGTGGGCAGTGATGCTTTGCCAGGGTTTCTCCGTGTGTGTGACTGCATGGGAGCCAGCCAGAGCCAGCTGAGGTGGTCAAAGCCTTGCCTTCTTCTTTCTGGTCACTTTGGCCATCCACATCCAACTATAAGCCCTTTTATTTTCCTTCCTGAGTGTTCCAGAACATGCCTTTTTGTCCTAACATTCCTGTTTTTATAATCAACACTTTTCTCTGCTTCATGGTTCAAATCCTTTTTGCCATTAGTGGTCCGAGCACCTGCCTCTTCATTCCTAATGAATCTCAGTTCCTTTATCAAATGGAGTATATGCATCCTTGATACCCAACTGCTCATTCACAGAGACACTGAGAAAATGTTTCACCTGGTACTGTCCCTGAAACCTACATTTTAGTTGTAAATAAACTCATTTTTTATCTATACACAAAATTTATGGTTTTTAATATATAAGGAATAAATAGACAATACTGTGGTTCTCTGGTGGCATGAATTTGTCTTGCCTTATTTTCACCCTTCCATGTGACAGAGGCGGGGAGTGATCATTCTTGTTTCAGCATGTGCCACAGCACAGGTGTAGGGGTCAGGAGACAACTTGGGCTCCTGGTCCTTGATTTCCTTCTTGTTTGAGGCAGGGTCTCTTATTGTTTACAGTACATATGCAAGGTTGGCTGGCACATAAGCTTCAAGGCATTCTCCTGTCTCTGCCTGATATCTCACTGTTATGGCACTGGATTTACAAAAATGCAGAACTACATCTACCTTAACTTAGTATGATGGCTATTCTTGGTTGTCAATGTGACCATATCTGGAACTAACTAAAACCCAAACATCTAGGTCTTTCTTGTAATTGAACCATTTGAAGTTGGAAGACCCACACTAAATCTGGATCTCTTGAGATGGGAAGATCCACCTTTAATCTGGACCACACCTTTTTATAACAGCATATATGAAGAAGATGGAAGAAGAAAGTTCTTGTTCTTTGTCTGCTTGTTCACACTCTCACTGGGATAAACAATTTATTATTTCAACTGGCATTAAAAACCAGGTCTTCGGTATTTCAGCCTATACATGGGACCAGCCAACACTTCCAGCCTCATGGACTGAGCTCTAATGGATTCCTTGTCTTTCCATTGGAAGACAGCTGTTGGTGAACAAGCTGGACCCCAACATGTAAACCACTCTGTTTATCTAATTCTGCATCTATTCATCTATCTATCTATCCTCCTGCCTATTTAGCAATTATCTATCTGTCATCATCTATATATCTACTTATCATCTGTCTATCACATATCTACATATTTATCAATCCAACCAATTATATTTCTCCAGAGAATCCAACCAATATACTTGGTATCTGGTTGTCGCACCTACCTCGCCGGCAAGGAAGACACAACACCAGATTCTTCTGCAGCAACTGACCAGGTCCTTTATTCAGCGTGTACACTCTTCTTTCTTCTCCCCTTCTCCCTGCTCTTGGCTTAAAAGCTCTCCGGTGATCCACTCACTCCCTGCCACGTGGATGCTGCCCATTGGCCCATGCACGCTGACGCTCACTCACGTGATTGACTCAAGTCAAATAAGGAGTTGTTCCCTAGGGGGCGCTCGCCGTCAAGAAGGCGGAGGGCGGGAGCCATCACCATCTTAGGCTGCAGCTCGATCTCAGCTCCCGACATCTGGTGATCTCAAATCAGGACTTTTCCATACATAGCAAATGTTTTAACAATTGACCAAATGCAAATTTAAAAAAAACTCTACTTCATTCATGAACTTCTCATTATTCATACAATAAATTGTGTTAATAGTTTCAATGTAATAATGTTATATAGTCTCTTGATGTTGAGTAAATTACTTTAAAATTATTTTTTTCTTTTTCTGACATTTCCTCAACTTCCTTTGAGGTATTCATTGATAAAAGATTTTGTGTTTCTTTGGTAACATAATTTGGTCTTGTATTTTCAAACTTCTTGATCATCTTTCATATCTCTAGTGTGACAATATCTTATCAATTGGATAGGAAAATTAATCAGGAAGACATTTTCTCCTAAAGATATTGTGTGTTATATCAGAGGCTTTGGTCCCATCTGGACACCAATGTTGTCTCCACAAACTATAACTGATGACTCTGAGGACTTGATGAATGTGGTAACAGAGTCAGAGAATCTGATCTGCAGCAAGTCACCCAGGGTGACAGCATTCTAACAGTAAAAGAGATACATATAACTTGTGAAACAGTGATTAAGCCGCACAAGAAGGCTTAGAGTGTGTATCATACTGGGAAGTCAGGATAAAGTATGGTTAGATTTGTCCTTAAAATGGCCTCATGCACCAATAGCTTACATAGGGGACGGAGCTTTGGAAATAGAGGTACCCATGTGGAACAATGCAATGGCATGTATTTTATTACAACTTCTTGTGGAGCTCCAAAACATTATTGGCAGCAGTATTGTCTTAAAGAAAAATTTCTGACTCTCTGGGTCTAATATGGACACCTCAGACACTACTATGTACAATTTCTGAGTTGTAAGAGGACTTGCCTCATTCAAACAAGCTCAGCAGGGAATCAAGATCACCCTATGCAAGGGGCTTTCTCTCTTTCTCAGCCTGTCAATCAGGAGCCTCCATTTTCCATAATTCTCTTTTATGTGAACCATATTCCAGCACTCTCCAAATATTCTCAGGAAACATCATCTGCTTGCTTTTTGGTTTTACTTCTTAAGTGAAAAATGGCTTGTCTAGTGTCCCTCATTAGCCAACTTCTGACAAGTCTGTATCTCAATTTAAGGTAAAACATACTTTAGGGTAATTGATGTTGGTGAATGGCATAGCTTTTATTAAGAAAGCAACTGAAGCACCTGCATAAGTTGAATAACTTGTTATAAACTGATTTCTTTTCCTTCCTGAAAACATATGCTAATAGTCCAGGCCCTCAGTGGGATCATGTAAGGAGAAAAGACTTTGGGAGGCAGCCATGGTTAGACTAAGTCAAGAACATGGAGCCCAAATAATAAATTCATAAGAAGAAGCAACAAAGGAATCATTCTATGCATGCACACACTCATTACGAGGAAGAATGCTTTCACTGAGGGTCTGGCTAAACTGGCACCTGGATCACAGATATCAGTCACTAGAAATATGAAAACAAAATTCTATTGTTTAAATCACATAGACTATAGGATTATAGCAGCCCAAAATTTAAGAAACCACTCACCACCATGAACAATGATTCCCTTTTCTCTGTGTCTCTCTTTCAGTCTTACTAACACATTACTACTTCTTTGTAATTTACTTCAAGGAAGATAAAATGTAGGTCAGGGAATGGGCAATGAGCTAATCAGCCAGTAATAGTCATGCTAAGGACAGTCAATGTGAAGCTACTGTGAGTTCTTCGGAATATGAAGCACCAACTAATATCTTTCTTTAGAAAGAATTTATTAAATGATTTTTGGTATTGACATGGAACAATGAGTTATATAGTAATCACAGCATTCAAAAACCTATCAATATAAAGTAGAAAAACCTCTTCATCTTCACTGGTTCTGGCACAAAATAGAAAGCTTCTTTAGTATTTCCTCAAGGATTCTGACTAAATAGGAATTTTAGGAATTTCTTAGTTATTATTAAGGCTATTGCAAAGTCTATGGTTATTGTTTCTGTCTTCCTTGCTCTGTGTTTAAACATATATTTCAAATTTGTGTTTTACTTAATTTTTTTGTATGACAGCTTCCCTTGCATGTGTATCTGTTAACCACATGTGTGCTTGACACCTGTGGATCCCAGGAGGGCGTATCACAGCAGAACCCCTGGAACAGGAGTTTATGATAATGTGAACTACCAAGTGGGTTATGTTATGTGAGATGCTTATATGTTGTTATGGTATATTATGTCAGAGGCTTAGCTGGCTATATGCAGTCTCTGGGGATCTGAACTCTGGTTTTCACATTTGCAGTGTAAGTGCTTTATATACAGAGCCATCTCTCCAGCCCAGTTATGGTTTCTGTCTGGGTACTGCTATCAAAAGGAAACACATGTATCAAATTCAAGGTTATAGAGGCCATTATTACCAAGAAGTCTCAGAGGCAGCTAGTGCCACTCCAACCATAGTTAAAAAGCAAAGAGCAGTGGATGAAAGCAAGGATGCTGTTTTTAGCCCCTTTCAACACATACAAAGCCAGAGATCACCAGCTAGGGAATGGGGCCACCTACACTGGGCAGGGCTTCTTAACTCAGTTAACACAAGCAACATAATTCTCCAAATGCAAGTCCAGAAGGTCATCCCTCATGTGCTTTTGAGAAGGTACACAAAACTAACCATCACAATGTTAATCCTAAAAATAGATGGTTGTTTATATTAAACATCTTGAAATAAAAGTGCTGTTTCTTTGTTTCCTAGTTTATTCAAAGTGAGTAGATAGATATTAGTTCTTAGCTTATAAACAAGTATCTGATCCATTTGCTCAGCTAATTTGTATATATGATTGCTAAGTGTAGATGAAGTCTAGATAGCCTGAATTAACCCAGTATGTTGTTCTGCAGTATCAGGATTCGATTTTTCTGTCATTGATTCTGATTTGTGACAGATACAGAATCTAGCCTAATCAGAATCCAAGTTGTTTCTTGAACATATCTCTCTGAGAAGAGAATTGGCATCTTCTGTCACCATGTCAAGAAAACACAATTTCAGGTAATATAAAATTTTACCATTCTTCTTAACTAAATGCCCATTAGCCACACAGTACTCCTCATAATATCTTGAAAGCCTTTCTTGTATTGTTTCTTTCTCTGTATTTTCAAATACATTGGGAGATTTCAACTTTGCCTTGAGCTGATCCACTGACAATTGCCAGTCCTCAGCCAAACTCTGTAAAGATGCATCATCCACTCCAAACACAGTTTGATAATGGTTCATGCTTTTCTTAAGAGTCTCCACATCATTTTCCCTTAATAAGTCACCCACTGAACGTATGAGGTTCAGTAGGTCAGTTCCAAAGGCTTCTATCCAAATGATCTGCTTTAGCAACTGCTGCTTTGTTTCAATGGCTGGACCTATAATATTAGGCAAAGAGAGCATAAAATTGTGTCTTTTGTGTACAGGGAGAGCATTCACCATGGTATTCATCAGGTTTGGGAAATCATACCTAGATGATTGGTTGTTAGAAATCAAGAAGATTGGTGGTTCCTTCATTTTATTTTCCTGAAAAATCTTCACACAGCTGGTCCGGATTTGTTCCAGGACCCTTGTTCTGTCAAAGGTTCCTGGTTTACATTCCTCTTCATTTTTTAAGTCAGAGTCCACCTTTGTTCTCACAAAATAGAAATCCTTCTTCATCATGCTGATGGCTTTGGCAAGGTATAAATCATTTTTCTTAAAGCGTGTGGCAGAAATAGTAATGAAGAAGTCATACTCATGGAATTTCATTTTCTCCAGATAATCTCCTGGTGGAAAATTTATGGTTCCAATTCCAGGCAGGTCCCAGAAAACCACACTGGGAATATTAGGGTGTGTGTATGGACGTCTCTTCATGGTCGTTTCTACCACTCCAATTGCAGCTGCATGTTCTTCATCATGCTGGACTCCCTTCATGACATTGATGAAGCTGGATTTCCCTGTTCCAGACTCTCCGGTCACAGCAACATTGAGTGGGGCACTATCAATTATTTTTAATGCATCAGTGATTGAAGTATTTGGCCACTGAAAGTTTCCTTTGGTCAGGCTTAGGTCAATTGCAGCTATGGTTTCCTCAGAAATGATTTTACTAACTCCAGGAAACTTCTTAAAATACCCAGCAAAGCTGGAGGGCAAATCTTGGTGGTGTTCATCCTTAGATGTAGAGAAAGGCTGACCCATGACTGTGAGGAAATAAAGGCCCTGAAAATAAGAAGGGAGAGTAAGGAAGTTGTGTATAATATTTAACAATCTCTGTTTTAGCAAATTTAAACTATACTGCCACATACCATTCTTAATGGTTGTAATTATGCATCTGCTCTCCCACTGTGTTCATTTTACACATTTAGGACTTTGTGTTCTCTGACGAACATCACCTCATTTTCCTCTCCCTACAGCTTTGCCCACCATCCTGCTTCCACCTCTATGAGTTTGGCTACTCTAGATTTCAGGTATAAGTGACATAGGAGGGCCATCCTTTCTGCTGAGACCATCACAGGAGACTTTAGTGGTTTACTCTCCATTGTCTCTTCACAGATCCTTCTTGCCTTTTACCTTGCTCTGTGCCTCTGTGCTATAGAATATATCTGCAGAGGGACACTCCCTCACTATTTAGCTCCCAGTGTAAGTCAGCTGTGTCTGGTCATGGTCCTCTGTTGTCCTGCTTGGGATGCATGTCTGACTGTACCTGCATCCATCACACTTTGTTATATTTTATTTGGTCTTTGTGAAATATTCAGTATTCCTGTTATTTTTAGGGAAAGTATTTTCTTCTTTTTCTTTCTGCTTACATCTGCCACTCACACTTTCAAGTATCTGGTTGTCACACAGTCTGTTAATTATCCAAATCTCTGACTTTGCTCTTTTAACAAAGTCTCTTTATTTTGGGACTTCCAATGCCTGGGTTTGAGGCCCAATGTAACTTCCTAAGGCCTCCTAGAGTTTGGTGATCTGTCTCTGGCCATAAATTCTGCATGTGAGTGTCTCAGCACATCCTGATTTAAGACCACCTCTGCCCAGCCTCCACTATTATGGCAAAATATTACTGACCCTTAATCCCCACCCCACCTACCCCATCCCATGACTCCCACCCCCTTTTCACTACCCTATATAACTTCCAGCTGGATCTCCCTCTGCACTATTCACCAGAAAGAGTCTGGCATCTTCATTTGAATATTTATTGACAAATCCTTTCTAATCTGTAATATGTAACACTTTTCTATTAAACAGTTGGACTGAAGGCTGAAGACCAAGTCTTTTTCTAAAGTGAACTGGGACCAAACTTTGCAAAGTCTAATGCATATTTATAGGGGATGTAGTGTCTGCTACTCCAGTCACCAGTGCCACACAGATATAGCCTAGGACAAATTTCTTTTGCAGAATAACTGAATCAACAGCCAAGTCACATAGAGGACTGTTAGTGGCATCACCAACCCCTAACAGTTGGATGTTTGTACACAGATGGTCCAAGAGGGGCACCTGAACATTACAAATGAACACAGGCAACATGAGCAAGACACAGGAGAAAGGGTAGTCAGTAGGTTGAGTTGATATTGATAACACTATCTCCTGAAACTTGGGTTTGACAATATTTGTTTCATCCAGAGGTTTGACATCATGGATAGACAACTGGGAATGGTATAACTGGCAGGTACTATGTCTGTGACTATAGAAACAACAGGTGTAGATGGACATGTATAATGTAGTTTTTTAGCAATATGAACCATGGTAGTTTTCTTATGTATCATAGCCCACTGAGTCCTAAAAACCAGGAATCAGAGTCAATGAGCAAAATGGACTATCAATTTCCAGGTGCCACAAGACTCTATTCATTGGGTACATGTAAAATCTGAACATAAGAAGTTATCATAAGTTGGAGAACAGGTAAAGCCACTGGCATTTCTATAAAAATATCTGGAAACCCTGAATGCTGTACAGCCTGTGAGATCAACATATATGTATGGATGCTAAGGCAGGACAAGGATATGTAAATCTGTTATTGTCATGCTTTATTGTCAGCTAAAATGTTATTGTGAGGTCTGGGGATTACCATAGGCATTTCTGTCCATTACTTTAACATTAGCATGCTTAGAAAATGTAATCCCAAAATGAGCATGCTTAAAAGTCTGTCTAATCCTGTATGAATACGTATGGACTCTATGAACATAAGGTCCATTCTTCCTTTGTTAGGAGTAAGTTAGTGGAGTCCCAGTGCACTCTGTAGCAGGCGCAGATAAAGTCTGCCTGTCACCATACCCACAGCTGCTGCTGAGGGAATTTGCAAGGCTGCCCACCTCAACTCCAACTGAGGGAACAGATAACTACAGGGGTCCCTGAAGGACAGACTCAGACCCAGCCTAGAGGTGAGGAGGGGTCACCAGGTACAAGTGCCTATATCCCAGCCAGGGAAGGAGAGGCGAGCTCCCATCAGTTTCGGTTCCGCTTCTGGGACCAGGTGCTGTCTGCAGAGTGAGTCCCAGTGCACTCTGTAGCAGGCACAGATAAAGTCTGCCTGTCACCATACCCCCAGTTGCTGCTGAGGGAATTCGCACAGCTATCCACCTCCACCTCGAACAGAGGGAACAGATAATGACAGGGGTCCCTGAAGGACAGACTCAGACCCCGCCCAGAGAGATGACAGGAGGCACACAAGCCCAAGTGCCACAACTGTCCAGGAGCCACCTAATTGTGAACCACTGAAGCCATGGGCAAACGTCAGAGCAACAACTTACATAATAATACAAAGAACAACAACGTAGCTTCAGAAGATAGTGGCGATCTTACAAATACAAGACCTGAACTGAGCAATGAAGAGGAAACAGAAGGAAGCATCACCAAAAATTCCTTTTTGATGATCATCGAAGCTCTCAAAGAGATATGAAAAATAGCCTTAAAGAAATAGAAGAAAATACAAACAAAAAATTGGAAGAGATGAACAAATCTATGAAAGAAACATGTCAGGAACTAAAAGTTGAAATAGAAGCAATAAAAAAGGCACAACATGAGGCAAAGACAGAAATAGAAAATCTGAAGAAAAAAGCTAGAACCACAGATACAAGCAAAACAAACAGTGTTCAAGAGATGGAAGATAGAATCTCTGAAGTGGAAGACTCATTAGCTCAAATAGATATATCAGTCAAAGAAAATAGTAAAACAAAAAAAGCCATAACTCAAAATGTTCAGGAAATCTGGGACACAATAAAAGACGTAATTTGAGAATAATAGGAATTGAAGAAGGAGAAGAATACCAGCTCAAAGGCACAGATAATGTTTTCAATAAAATCATAGAAGAAAACTTCCCTAACCTGAAGAAGGAAATGCCTATAAAGATACAAGAAGCTTACAGAACACCAAATAGATATAATCCCAAAAAAAGTCAGCGCGCCACATTATAATCAAGACACAAAACATACAGAACAAAGAAAAAATTTTAAGAGCTGCAAAAGAAAAGGGCCAACTCACATATAAAGGCAGACCCATCAGAATAACACCTGACTATTCAATGAAAATGATGAAAGCTAGAAAGGCTTGGTCAGAAGTTACACAGACGCTAAAAGAGCATGGCTGCCAAACTAGAATACTATGCCCAGCAAAATTATCAATCAACATAGATGGAGTAAACAAGGTATTTCATGACAGTGTCAGACTAAAACAATATCTATCTACCAATCCAGCACTACAGAGAGTATTAGAGGGAAAACTCTATCCTAAGGACCCCAGAAACACCCACGAAATCACAAACAATCAATAATTCCACAAAAGAATACCCCAGAGAAAGGAAATACAAAAAAGTTACCACAAAAAATGGCAGGAAATATGAATCAACGGTCACTAATTTCCCTTAATATCAATGATCTCAACTCTCCTATAAAATGTCACACACTAACAAGATGGATACAACAAAAGAAGCCATCCTTCTGTTGCCTACAAGAAACACACCTCAACCACAAAGACAGACACAGGCTTAGAATAAAGGGGTGGGAAAAGATTTTCCAGTCAAATGATCCCAAGAAACAAGCACGGGTTGCAATCCTAATATCTAACAAAGTAGACTTTAAGCTAAAAGCAATTAAAAGAGACCAAGATGGTCACTACTTATTCATCACAGGAAAAAATGGTCAAGAGGAGATTTCAATCCTGAATATTTATGCCCCTAATATAAGGGCACCTATTTATCTAAAAGAAACACTGCTAAAGCTCGAATCCCACATCAATTCTTAAACCCTAATAGTGGGAGACTTCAATACCCCACTTTCAACCCTGGATAGATCAACCAGACAGACACTCAACGGAGAAATAAGGAGTCTAAAAGGGGTTATGATGCAAATGGATTTCATAGATATCTACAGATCCTTCCACCCAAAGGCAAAGGAATATACATATTTCTCAGCTCCTCATGGAACTTTCTCCAAAATTGACCACATAATTGGTCATAAAGCAGATATCAACAGATACAAAAAAATGGAAATAATCCCTTGTAACATATCAGACCACCAGGGCCTAAAGTTACAGTTCAACAACATCAAAACCCAAAGAAAGTCTATCAACTCATGGAAACAAAACATCACTCAGCTGAACCATCTCTGGGTCAAGGAAGAAATTAAGAAAGAAATTAAAGTCTTCCTAGAGTTTAATGAAAATGAATCCACAACGTATCCAAACTTGTGGGACACAATTAAAGCAGTCTTAAGAGGAAAATTCAAAGCACTACATGCCTATATGAAAAACCTAGAGAAATCCCACACTAGAGACCTAACAGCTCAACTGAAAGCCTTAGAACAATTAGAAGCAAACTCACATAGAAGGAGTAGACGGCAGGAAATAATCAAACTTAGAGCTGAAATCAATACAATTGAAACAAAAAGAACAATACAAAGAATCAACCAATCTAAGAGTTGGTTCTTTGAGAAAGTTAACAAGGTAGATAAGCCCTTAGCCAAACTAATCAAAAAACAGAGAGAGAGTGTTCAAATGAACAAAATCAGAAATGAAAAGGGGGACATAACAACAAACCCCCAGGAAATACAGAGAATTATCAGATCATACTTTGAAAATCTGTATTCCACAAAAATGGAAAACCTAGAAGAAATGGACAGCTTTCTGGACAGGCACCATCTACCAAAATTAAATGAAGATCAGATTAAGTACCTGAACAGGCCTATAACCCTTAAGGAAATTGAAGCTGTCATTAGAAACCTCCCCAAAAATAAAAGCCCTGGTCCAGATGGTTTTAATGCCGAATTCTACCAGACATTCAAAGAAGAATTACTACCATTACTCCTCAAACTATTTCACACAGTAGAAACTGAAGGAATATTGCCAAATTTATTTTAGGAGACCACAATTACCCTAATACCAAAGCCACTCAAAGACACAACAAAGAAGGAGATTTACAGACCAATTTCCCTCATAAATATTGATGCGAAAATCCTCAACAAAATTTTGGAAAACCGTATACAACAATGTATAAAAGATATCATCCACCACAACCAAGTAGGCTTCATCCCAGAAATGCAGGGCTGGTTTAACATACGAAAAATTGTAAATGTTATTCATCATATAAACGAACTAAAGGAACAAAACCACATGATCATATCCTTAGATGCGGAAAAAGCCTTTGACAAAATCCAACACTCCTTTATGATTAAAGCCCTGGAGAGATTAGGAATACAGGGAGAATACCTAAATATAATAAAGGTAATTTACAAGAAGTCGACAGCAAGTATCAAAGTTAATGGAGAAAAACTCAAAGCAATCCCACTAAAGTCAGGAACTAGGCAATGATGTCCTCTCTCCCCTTATCTATTCAATATATTTCTCGAAGTTTTAGCTAAAGCAATAAGAGAACGAAAAGAGATTAAGGGGATACAAATTGGAAAAGAAGAAGTGAAGCTATCTCTATTTGAAGATAATATGATTATATACATATATGACCCACAAAATTCTTCCAAGGAACTGCTACAGCTGATAAACACCTTCAGCAATGTAGCAGGATTCAAGATTAACTCAAAGAAATCAGTGGCCCTTCTATACACTAAAGATAGAAGAGCTGAAAAAGAAATAAGGGAAACATTACCCTTCATAATAGTAGCAGATAGTATTAAATACCTTGGAGTAACTATAACCAAAGAAGTAAAAGACCTATTTGACAAAAATTTTAAATCACTGAAGAAAGAAATTGAAGAGGATATCAGAAAATGGAAAGCTCTCCCATGTTCCTGGATCGGTAGGATCAATATAGTAAAAATGGCAATTCTACCAAAGGCAATCTACAGATTCAATGCACTGCCCATCAAAATTCCAACACAATACTTTTTGGACCTTGAAAGAACAATACTCAACTTCATTTGGAATAACAGGAAAGCCAGGAATGCCAAAACAATTTTAGTCAAAAAAGAACTTCAAGTTATACTATAGAGCTACAGTAATAAAAACAGCCTGGTACTGCCATAAAAACAGGCTTGTGGATCAATGCAATAGAATTGAGGATCCACACATTAACCCAAAAACCTGTGAACACCTGATCTTTGACAAAGAGGCCCAAAACATTCAATGAAAAAAAGATAGTATATTTAACAAATGGTGTTTCCATGGCTGGATGGAAGTGTGTAGAAAAATGCAAATAGATCCGAGCCTGTCACTCTGCACAAAACTCAAATCAAGTGGATCAAAGACCTCAACATAAATCCAGGAACATTGAACTTGATAGAAAAGAAAGTGGGAAATATAATTCTACGAACTGGCACAGGCGACCATTTCCTAAATATAACACCAGTGGCACAGACATTAGGACCAACAATCAATAAGTGGGATCTCCTGAAGCTACGAAGCTTCTGTAAAGCCAAGGACACTGTCAATAGGACAAAATGACAGCCTACAGAATGGGAAAAGATTTTCACCAACCCTACAAGTGTTAGAGGACTGATCTCTAAGATATATAAAGAGCTCAAGAATCTAGAACCTAAAACCTTGAATAACTCAATCAAAAAATGGGGTTCAGATCTAAAAAGGGAATTCTCAGTGGTGGAATTACGAATGGCTGAAAGGCACCTGAAAAAGTGCTCAACTTCTTTAGCCATCAGAGAAATACAAATCAAAACAACTTTGAGATACCACCTAACACCTGTTAGATTGGCTAAGATAAAGGCACAGATAACAGCCTATATTGGAAAGGATGTGGATCAAGGGGAACACTCCTCCATTGTTGGTGGGAGTGTAAGCTTGTTCAGCCACTTTGGAATGCAATATGGCGGTTTCCCAGAATTGAGACTCAATCTCCCCAAGGACCCAGCAATACCACTTCTGGGTGTATACCCCAAAGAGGCACATTCACACTCCAAAGGTATTAGCTCAACTATGTTCATAGCACCGTTATTTGTAATAGCAAGAACCTGGAAACAACCTAGATGTCCCTCAACTGAAGAATGGATTAACAAACTGTGGTACGTCTACACAATGGAATACTACTCAGCAGTAAGAAAAAATGATATCCTAAAATTTGCAGGCAAATGGATGAATTTGGACAATATCCTCCTGAGCGAGGTATCACAAACTCAGAAAGATAAGCAGGGAATGTACTCACTCATTAGTGGTCTCTAAACAAACAAACAAGAAAAAAAGCCAAGCATGCCCAAGCTGCAAACCACAACCACTGAACAGCTTGGGATCAGAAACACCTTGGACTGACCCTTCGGATCCCACTCCAACTATAGGAATACCTGACTCACTCTTGAGGGAGGGGGGACCAAACTGGATTTGCCAGGAGTGAAGACAGCTCTAAGCATTATTGGGTCAGTGGGACCATGGGACTGTCTGCTCCCTGCCCAGGGAGGGGATGGTGAGTTGTGGAGAAGAAAAAAATGACCTGATGTGGCGGGAGGGGGAAGAGACCTTTAATCAGAATATACAGAGATGAAAAAAATATTCAGAGGGAAAGCTGAACACAAAGTAAATATATGTGTAGTAATGTTATTTGCATTATCACCCTTGATAAATCATGCTTATGATATTTATCTTATTCATAGTTATTGTTAACTTTTCAGCATTTTAAATTCATTTTACTGGTTTTTTTTGATAAATACAAAATAAATAAAGAAGAAGGAAAAAAAGGAGTAAGTTAGGGCATTACTCACTAGTGGACTCTAAACAAAAAAAGGCAACCTTGAACTGACTCCTTGGATCCCACTTCCCATAGATGAACACCTGACTCAGTCTTGATGTTGTGGGGAGAAAACTGGATTTGCCAGGAGTGGAGGCTGAAGTAAGCAAAATTTGTTTTAAACATCTTGAACTGAGTCTGAACACAATTGATAGTGATATATAATATCAGTCTTTACAAAAAAAATACATTTCTTCATTAGCACTCCAAAATTATTTTATTTTATTATTTTAAAAAGATTTATTCCTTTAATATTATTTTATTGTTTTTTTATTTTACATACCAACCTGTCTTCACTCTCCCTCCCTTGTCCTATTTCTCCTCACCTTCCCCATTCCACCCCCATCTTCTCCTCATAGGGGATAAGTCCTCCCTTATCAACACAGTCAACACAGCCTGGCACCAAAAGCTGAGAGAGAACTGAGCCCATCCTCTCCTACATCATAGTTGAGGAAGGCATCCGACCATAAGGAATTGGCTCTAAAAAGACAGTTCATGTATCTGGGACAAGTCCTGGTCCTATTGCCATTGGCCCCACAACCAGATCACGCCATACAACTGTTACCCACATTCAGAGGGCATAGTTCATTACCATGCAGGTTCCTCAGCAGTCAATCCAGAGTCATGACCTCTCACTAGCTTGTCCAGCTGTCTCTGTGATTTTTCTTTTCCATCTTGATCTTGACCCACATTGTTCCTATAACCATTCCTCTCTCTCTTCAACTGGACTCCTAGATCTAGGCCAAGTCCTTGGCTGTGGGTCTCTGTATCTGCTTCCATCAGTCACTGGCTACAGATTCTATGATGACAATTAGGGTAGTCACTATTCTGAGGGCAGGGGAAAGCTAGCTCAGGTACCTTCTCCACCACTGCTAGGAGTCCTAGCGAGGGACATTCTTGTGACCACTCTAAATTTAAACAAAACCAGAAAGTTAAAAAGAATTCCCTGAGCAGCAACCTGAGAACCACAGATCTTCTGTATCCATCAGACCAAGAACTGAGTGACACTCTGCTGAACCCAGGCAGAAATTCTGATCTCACATACTCAGGCTCTGGAACTCAGCCCTTGGAAACCCACCCCATGTATATCTCCCCTAATTCCAGGCAGCAGGGAAAACCTCTGCAGGCCAGAATCCCCAGTCAAATTCAGTTCACTCTACCTACCAACTTCAAAACCCTGCCTCATTCCCCAACCTGCAACATCACCCTGTGATCTCAGAGATCAAGAAACCCCCAGCACCTGTTGGATCAAGAGAATTCCCTGAGACCCACAGATCCTCAGTTCCTATTGGAACAAGAACAGTTACTTGAGACCCTCAGTTACTCAGCACCTAGTAGATCAAGAGCAACCACCTGAGACCCACAGTGTGTCAGCACCTACTAGATTAAGAGGAGTAACTGACACCTGTGACCCACCAGAACATATTGGATGAAGAACCCCATAATGATCAAGAACTCCCTCTGGATCAAGAGCTCATATTGGACCAAGAATGGATCCCTGAGACACAAAATCACCAGCTCTTATTATACCAAGTACAGGTCACTGTGACATAGAATACACTACCTCCAAGTGGTCAAAGAGCCCAGACTGAACCAAGAGAGGCTTCCCTAGACACAAATACAGCCAGAACAGATTGCACCAAAATCAGCTCCCTTAGATACAGACAAATCCTACAGTGATTTGAGGAAGCAATGGGCAGACACCAGTGCAAGAATACATATAACAACATAAAGAACAATATGGCACCATCAGAACCTGGTGGTTCTACAACAACAAAACAATGTAGAAAAAGCAGAAAGAAATGGCCTTAAAAATCACTTTATGAAGATAATAGAAGCCTTAAAGAGAATATAGTAAAGGGCTTAAAGAAAAGACAAGCAAAAAAATTATGAGAGGTTAACAAATTGCTGAAAGAAAATAAAGAAACCCATGAAAAATCAATCAAACAGGTGAGGGAAACATTTTAAGATTTATAAATTGAAATGGAAGCAATAAAAAAAGACAGGAATGAGGCAATGCTAGAAATAGAAAATCTGAGGAAACAGCCTGGAACCACAGATGCAAGCATAACTAACAGAATGTAAGAGATGGAAGAGAGAATCTTCGGTGTGTAAGATTCAATAATGAAAATAGATATGTTAGTCAAAGGAAAAACTAAAAATAAAGACCCATAATACAAACATCAATGAAATATTGGAAACCATGAGAAGACCAAACATATGAATAATTAGAATTGAAGCAAAAGAAGAATACTAGCTCAAAGGGACAGAAAATGTATTCAACTATGTTGTAGAAGGAAATTTAAAACATAAATTATGTAATGAAATGCTTGTTACAACAGACAGAGAATCCCAGCTGCTGCTAGCAATGAAGGACTCCCAAGATCTCCATAGAAGATATAGAACAATGCAGGGACTCCACCCAGATTGTTGATAATAATGACCATTGGATAAGACACCACAATGTAATACTTACCATCAAGTCCCATCCAAGACTATAGACAAGCAGGACACTGGAGAACTGATTGCCCATCATACATAGACAAAGTAAGCTCGGGCTTCCTCATATTCCTCCTCCACAGGAAAAAATTCTACCATATGGACCTGGTAGCCAAAGACTGAGCTGTCCTGATAACTCTGCCTCCAATGCTGAGGAGACAACAGAAGCCTGAATTGACTGTCTGGGTAATGAACTACTTTCTGTTATTTGTAATAGATTCTGAAGCTGCTTCATTTACACTTACTCAGATATAATATATTCTTCTTGGATCTCTGCCTGTATCTTTAAGAGCAACAATCTCTTGAAGTGATTCTCAATTCTCTTTTTAAGTAAAAACCATGCTTTAGGCAAGCCTGTAGAATATTTTTAAATTATTGATTGATGGGGAGGACCCAGACTATGGTGGGTGGTGTCATTCCTGGGTCCAAGTCCTAGGTTCTATAAAATAGAAGCTGGAGTAAGCCAGGAAGCAACCCCCACCCCCATAACCTCTGCATCAACTTCCTGTTCCCATGCCCCTGTCCTGTATGGGTTAATGTCTTGATTTCCTTTGATAGTGAACAGCGATATGGAAATGCAAACCCAATAAACCCTTTCATTTCCAAGTTGATTTTGGTCATAGTGTTTCGTCACAGAAATAGAAATCTTAACTAAGACAACTACAGATTCTAAAAACACATCCTGAGTTGAAGTCACACAGTATAATTTCTGGGATACTGCCAATTTCAGTCTTACCCTAAGACTTCACCTTTTTGATCCTCTGACTAGGATACTATATTCTCACCTCTATGGTGTCATTTTCTGTAGTTCTTATCCCCATGACAACAGACTGGCATGAGAATTAGATCAAGGGTGTAAAAGTTGGGCTGAGAAGAAATTCAGAGTGGGGAAGTCCATGTTAAAATCCATTTATTCAATGTAATACCTCAGTGTCCCCAAGTCATCATTTAGATTTACTGATTTTTTTATATTTTATTTTATAATACCAATCTAAGTGAGGGGAAAAAGAGATCTAACTGTGTACTAGAAATATAGGTCATTTGTTAGAGTATATTCCTTACATTACTAAGGCTTTGGGATTAATACCCAGTGTCTCATCATATTCTGGTGTTTGGAGATTCAGACCTGAGGTTGATTGTCAGGTATTTCCTTAGCTCAGATCTCATATTTCTGCCCTTTACTATCCAGAAACCTGTCACTGGACCTCCATAGCAGCACAGTGGACCTCGCTATAGAAGACAGCAAACCACTGTTGTCAGCCAGGAGCCTCCTCTGTCTGTCTCACCCATATCCAATCAGTTTCAACACTTGGACTCTATTTCCAAATCCACTCACAATTATCAATCCTCCTACATTATCTTCCTCAAGACCTCCTCAATTCCAACTTTGATTGTGTCATCAACATTACTGTATTTCCTGTGATTGTTGTGGAAACAACATGGATGATTAAACAACCAGAGTTATCCCTATTGTCCCTAAGGTCATATCATGTCAAATCAATTCTGTGATGAACCATAAGGATTCCCATTTCCCACAGGGAGATTTCATTATATGACCAGTGCACATGCTACATACAACAGAATTTAAACTTTTTTATTACACTTCTGGGGTCTCTCATGTCTTCATTCCAGAAACCCTGACACTTGGGCTGGCCTCCACTCTCCTGAGGTTGTGTTTAGTGGCTTCTTCCTTTACTTCTGTCCCCTCCCCCAGTAGCCCCATGGCTAGTACCAGAATCCCCCTTTTCTAGACTGAGCTTCAGTTAGGCATTGTTAAGATAGGTATATGGTATTTTATCATGAGGGAGGAAGCAAAAATATCAGGAATATACCTGGACTTTCTTGTGAATATTGTGCCTTTTCATAGTTGGAACTGGTGTGTATGAAATTGAAGTCCTACTAAACTGATAAGGAATTGGGGCCAAGAGTCTGAAGAGAACACAAAAACAGTCTAATACAAAAGAGAAAGATCTAGAATCATGCTATTTGTGAGCAAAGCAGATATAGTTTGGCTTCACATGGAGCCCCATTCCAAGCCACAGGATAAATGTGAGCAGCTGTGCAGGATACCAGAGCTGCAGAACTTCATGCACACTGACTGCAGACAAAGGAGGCCTGGAGGTGATGAGCAAAGAGAATGTCCAAAAGGGAGGAAGCTAAACCTTGTTAAATCAACACCATATCCAGATTTAGTGTTGAAGGGCACAGTCGCCACAGGGCACAGACAGGATGTCCCAGAAGCACACAAGCTGTTCTCACTCTTGCAGTTTCCCCCTCTCATCCTTCCAGTTGTAGCTCCTGGAGTTGTGATGCAGACTCAGGTGAGACAGTTGTCTGCATGGTCTTTCCAATGACTATGAGCACAGTGAAGGAGAGGGCTGTGACAGAGCAACCATTACATCAGGAAGCCTGTCTAAGTGACAGCTGCCACCACCTCCACACAGCTCATGTTCCACACAGATGGGGAAAAGATCCTTACTGGTCAATAAAGAAGGCCACGGTGAAAACAGTTCTTCAGGTACAACTCTCCACAGCCTGAAGCAGCATGCAGGAAGACCTCAAGATGTAAGGAATTAAATACTTGACCCTGAACTCAGAAGCAATATGAGAGTGAGATACAGCAACCCCATGCACTACAGAGAGAGTCCATCATCTAACACAGCCATTTATAGCCACTTTAGAGAGAGACAGATAAGAAGCAAATAAAGCAAATTGAATACCTTTATCAAAACCAATATCCAAGCTTTGGCTAGCCACAGGCAGGGAATGTTCCTAAATATCTTGCTATCTAGCAGCTCTTTGAAGAAAGGACATGGAGAGGGCTAGAATAAGATCTGAATGCTTCTGTGCACTTACCAGAAAATCCCCAGTCCAGTGTATGTGTTCACTATAGTCCAGCTGCAGGAACCACAGTCCACTGTGCTCAAGGCTCTTCACATGAACCCACCTCTGCTTCCTCTGTGGAAAACAGTCAGTTCACAGGACCTACATACACTCTTGTGTCTTCTACCCCTACCTTTTAAAGGAATATTGGCCAATCATGGAGGAGCATGGATCTGGTGGCTTTTTGGAATCATCTACATTTCCAAGAAGAGGAAAGTGAAATAAAACAAGCAGCTGTTTTTATTCCATCAACACTTCCCTTCTTGGCAGAGAGCTGGACAGTCCTAAAATAACAATGTATAACAAGGCTTGACTTACATCCAGAGCTAGGCTTTCTAGCTAGGCTGGACATAATCTCATGAAAGGTAATTTCCCAGGCCCCTGACTCCACAAATGCAGTCTGAGATAAAGTCACACAATACATTGTTTGGGGTCCTTTGCAGATGCCAATTTTAGGCTCACCAAGAAAGAACTCACTTTACACTAACTATAATCTTATTTCTTCACAATTGTAGATTTATGTTCCTTAATTCTTATCATTCTGAACTCCACTTCAATGTAGAGATTTGTTTTAGCTGGTCTTGACAGGTTTTATACATGTTGCTATAACCATCACCAGTTTATATGTGTAGTTGCCCTGTAGTGTCCAAAAAACACTGATTTCTTCTTATTGTTGTTGTCGTTGTTGTTTTGTATTGTCTTTTGTAGTCATCACTAACCAACTCAGGCATTTAACATTTTTTCACCAGTTTTCCATAACCATTCCTGTACCTCAGAAATAGAAATATGTATATAACATTTAGTGCTGGACATTCATCAGTGTCTTACTCTATGCATCTTAGACAGCTGAGGATAATTATATTGATTATCATCTACTGCAAAAAAAGAGTTTAATGATAATGACAAAGCAATGCCTTAGCCTATGACTATAATAAAAAATATTAGGAGGTGGTTTAATATTATGTGCATTTAGCATAACAATAAGATATTTTCACTCAGGTGTATGACTAGTATAGCCTTAGGTTGTTGTTCAGATATGGTACCAAGTACAGGTTTCATCTTGTGGAGAAATATTAAATCCAGTAAGGAAGGAATGGGTTGCTGCCACTACACTCCTGTCACTATTGCATTGGTGGTTATATCTATTCTGACCAGTCATTATAGTAGCTCACAAAGTTCACACCTAGATATGATTAATGTTTCATTTTCTACTTTTTTTGGAGGTAAAAAATCTGTTTAATTTTTTAATGAATATTCCCTTGGGTTCATTGCTGCCCAAAGAGTTTATTGCAGAAACAAAAATAATAAGCATTAGCTAACAATAAAATAAATAATAGATGTAGGCTTATGCTGTACAATAAATGACAAAACCTTTGCAACCTGAAGCATTGAGATTCCCGTTCTACCTTCTGCAACAGCGTAGCTCAGCTTTTATTTCCTTATACTTTATATACACCTAACCTATGCTATCCCACATTCCCCACTTATACGCCAAGAGTCAGCTTACATAGCTTTGCATATGACTCTGGCTGAGATAAAAGCCACAGTAACCGAATAGTGCACAAAGAAGCTCTTGAGGATAACAGTTTCAAATATTTCTTGCAGCATTGCCCTAGATCAGAACACAGCTCCTACAGCTGTTGATGTTGGAAGCACTCAGTTTTCTCAGTAACCTGTATGTTCTCCATTTGGCAGCAAGTGCCTATACCCACTGATCCATATCACTGACCCCATTCTGAAAACAATAATGGGAACCCAAATATTTTTCCACTTTTTTTAAGTTTTTTTTTCCTTTTTTTAATTATTATTATGAACAAAGAAATCACACTTTCTATCCTTGTATATTCTTACTCAAGGTCCCTTCCCCCTCCCACCACATCAGGTCATTCTCTCTTCTACACAACTCCCCATCCCCTCCCTGGGCAGGCAGCAGACGGTCCCATGGTCCCACTGTCCCAATATTGCTTAGCTCAGTCTCCACTCCTGGCAGATCCAGTTTTCTCCCCGCAACCTAAAGACTGAATCAGGTGTTCCACTAGGGGGAGTGTGATCAAGGAGTCAGTCCAGGGTGTTTCTGATTCCAAGCTGTTCAGTGGTTATGGTTTGCAGCTTGGGCATGCTTTGCTTTTTTTTTGTTTGTTTGTTTGCTTGTTTGTTTGTTTGTTTAGAGTCCACTAATGAGTGAGTACATCCCCTGCTTATCATTCTGAGTTTGTGATACCTCACTCAGGAGGATATTCTCCAAATCCATCCATTTGCCTACAAATTTAGGAATATCATTTTTTCTTACTGCTGAATAGTACTCCATTGTGTAGATGTACCACAGTTTGTTAATCCATTCCTCAGTTGAGAGACATCTAGGTTGTTTCCAGGTTCTTGCTATTACAAATAACGGTGCTATGAACATAGTTGAGCCTTTGGAGTGTGACTGTGTATCTTTAGGGTATACACTCGGAAGTGGATGGGTGTATTGCTGGGTCTTTTCAGGTGCCTTTCAGCCACTTTGTTCATTGCTGGCATTGAATCTGTAGATTGCCTTTAGTAGAATTGCCATTTTTACTATGTTGATCCTACCTATCCAGGAACATGGGAGAGCTTTCCATTTCCAATTGCTGGGTCCTTGGGGAGATTGTTTCTCAGTTTTCTGAGAAACCGCCATACAGCATTCCAAAGTGGCTGAACAAGCTTACATTTCCACCAACAATGGAGGAGTGTTCCCCTTGCTCCGCATCCTCTCCAGCACAGGTTTTCATCTGTGTTTTTTATCTTACCAATCTAACAGGTGTCAGATGGTATCTCAAAGTTGTTTTGATTTGCATTTCTCTGATGGCTAAAGATGATGAGCACTTTTTCAGGTGTCTTTCAGCCATTTGTAATTATTCTGCTGAGAATTCCCTTGTTAGTCCTGAACCCCATTTTTTGATTGGGTTATTCAAGATTTTGGGCTCTAGATTCTTGAGCTCTTTATATATCTTAGAGATCAGTCCTGTATCACTTGTAGAGTTGGTGAAAATCTTTTCCCATTCTGTAGACTGTCATTTTGTGCTATTGACAGTGTCCTTGGCTTTACAGAAGCTTCTTAGCTTCAGGAGATCCAACTTATTGATTGTTGGTCTTAGTGTCTGTGCCACTGGTATTATATGTAGGAAGTGGTCGCCTGTGCCAATTCACAAATTTTCCACTTTCTTTTCTATCAAGTTTAAAGTGGCTGGGTTTATATTGAGGTCTTTGATCCACTTGGATTTGAGTTTTGTGCAGAGTGACAGGTTCGTATCTATTTGCATTTTTCTACACACTTCCATCCAGCTATGCCAACACCATTTGTTAAATATACTATCTTTTTTCCATTGAATGTTTTGAGCCTCTTTGTCAAAGAGCAGGTGTTCATAGGTTTTTGGGTTAATGTCTGGATCCCCAATTCTATTCCATTGATCCACAAGCCTGTTTTTATGCCAGTACCAGGCTGTTTTTATTACTGTAGCTCTATAGTATAACTTGAAGACAGGGATGGTGATACCTCCTGAGGTTCTTTTGTTGAGTAAAATTGTTTTGGCAATCCTGGCTTTTTTCTTATTCCAAATGAAGTTGAGTATTGTTCTTTCAAGGTCCAAAAAATATTGTGTTGGAATTTTGATGGGCAGTGCATTGAATCTGTAGATTGCTTTTGGTAGAATTGCCATTTTTACTATGTTGATCCTACCTATCCAGGAACATGGGAGAGCTTTCCATTTTCTGATATCCTCTTCAATTTCTTTTCAGTGTTTTAAAATTTTTGTCAAATAGGTCTGTTACTTCTTTGGTTATAGTTACTCCAAGGTATTTAATACTATCTGCTACTATTATGAAGGGTAATGTTTCCCTTATTTCTTTTTCAGCTCTTCTATGTTTAGTGTATAGGAGGGCCACTGATTTCTTTGAGTTAATCTTGAATCCTGCTACATTGCTGAAGGTGTTTATCAGCTGTAGCAGTTCCTTGGAAGAATTTTGTGGGTCATTTATGTATACAATCATATCATCTTCAAATAGAGATAGCTTCACTTCTTCTTTTCCAATTTGTATCCCCTTAATCTCTTTTCATTCTCTTATTGCTTTAGCTAAAACTTCGAGAAATTGAATAGATAAGGGGAGACAGGACATCCTTGACTAGTTCCTGATTTTAGTGGGATTGCTTTGAGTTTTTCTCCATTAACTTTGATACAGGCTGTTGACTTCTTGTAAATCACCTTTATTTTATTTAGGTATTCCCCCTGTATTCCTGATCTCTCCAGGGCTTTAATCATAAAGGAGTGTTAGATTTTGTCAAAGGCCTTTTCAGGATCTAAGGATATGATCATGTGGTTTTGTTCCTTTAGTTTGTTTGTATGATGGATAACGTTTAAAGTTTTTCGTATGATAACCAGCCCTGCATTTCTGGGATGAAGCCTGCTTGGTCATGGTGGATGATATTTCTTATTCATTGTTGTATACGGATTGCTAAAATTTTCTTGAGAATTTTAACATCAATACTCATGAGGGAAATTGGCTTGAAATTCTCCTTCCATGTTGTGTCTTTGAGTGGCTTGGGTATTAGCGTAATTGTGGGCTCATAAAATGAATTTGGCAATATTCCTTCAGTTTCTACTGTGTGAAATAGTTTGTGGAGTAACGGAAGTAATTCTTCTTTGAATGTCTGGTAGAATGTGGCACTACATCCATCTGGACCAGGGCTTTTATTTTTGGAGAGGCTTTTAATGACAGCTTCAATTTCCTTAAGGTTATAGGCTTGTTTAGGTAATTAAACTGATCTTCATTTAATTTTGGTAGATGGTACCTATCCAGAAAGCTGTCCATTTCTTCTAGGTTTTCCATTTTTGTGGAATACAGATTTTCAAAGTATGATCTGATAATTCTCTGTATATCCTGGGGGTCTGTTGTTATGTCCCCCTTTTCATTTCTGATTTTATTGATTTGAACACTCTCTCTCTCTCTGTTTTTTGATTAGTTTGGCTAAGGGCTTATCTATCTTGTTGACTTTCTCAAAGAACCAACTCTTAGATTCATTGATTCTTGGTATTATCCTTTTTGTTTCAATTATATTGACTTCAGCTCTAAGTTTGATTATTTCCTGCCGTCTACTCCTTCTAGGTGAGTTTGCTTCTAATTGTTCTAAGGCTTTCAGCTGAACTGTTAGGTCTCTAGTGTGAGATTTTTCTACATTTTTCATGTAGGTATCTAGAGCTATGAATTTTCCTCTTAAGACTGCTTTCATTGTGTCCCACAAGTATGGATACATTATGGATTCATTTTCATTAAATTCTAAGAAGACTTTGATTTCTTTCTTAATTTCTTCCTTGACCCAGAGATGGTTCAGCTGAGTGATGTTTAGTTTCCTTGAGTTGGTATGTTTTCTTTGATTTTTGATGTTGTTGAATTCTAACTTTAGGCCCTGGTGGTCAGATATGACACAAGGGATTATTTTCATTTTTTATATTTGTTGATATTTGCTTTATGACCAATTATGTGGTCAATTTTGGAGAAAGTTCCATGAGGAGCTGAGAATTATGTATATTCCTTTGCATTTGGGTGGAAGCTTCTGTAGATATCTATTAAATCCATTTGCATCATAACCTCTTTTAGACTTCTTATTTCTCTGTTGAGTCTCTATCTGGTTGACCTATCCAGGGTTGAAAGTGGGGTATTGAAGTCTGCCAGTATTAGGGTGTAAGAATTGATGTGGGATTTGAGCTTTAGCAGTGTTTCTTTTGCATAGGTAGGTGCCCTTATATTGGGGTCATAAAAATTCAGGATTGAAATCTCCTCTTGACCAATTATTCCTGTGATGAATAAGTAATGACAATCTTGGTCCCTTTTAATTGCTTTTAGCATAAGTCTACTTTGTTAGATATTAGGATTGCAACCCCTGCTTGTTTCTTAGGACCATTTCACTGGAAAATCTGTTCCCAACCCTTTACTCTAAGCCTGTGTCTGTCTTTGCAGTTGAGGTGTGTTTCTTGTGGGCAACAGAAGGATGGCTTTTGTTGTTGTATCCATCTTGTTAGTGTGTGATGTTTTATAGGAGAGTTGAGTCCATTGATATTAAGGGATATTAGTGACCACTAATTGACATTTCCTGCCATTTTTGGTGGTAACTTTATTGTAGTTCCTTTCTCTGGAGTATTCTTCTGTGGAATTATTGATTGTTTGTGGTTTCATGGGTATATCTGGGGTCCTTAGGTTGGAGTTTTCCCTCTAATACTCTCTGTAGTGCTGGATTGGTAGATAGATATTCTTTCAGTCTGACTTTGTCCTGAAATACCTTGTTTACTCCATCTATGGTAATTGATAATTTTGCAAGGTATACTATTGTAGTTTGGCAGCCATGCTCTTTTAGCTTCTGTGTAACTTCTGACCAAGCCCTTCTAGCTTTCATTGTTTCCATTGAATAGTCAGGTGTTATTCTGATGTGTCTGCATTTATATGAAAGTTGGCCCTTTTCTTTAGCAGCTCATAAAATTTTTCTTTGTTCTGTATGTTTTGTGGCTTGATTATAATGTGGCGCACTGACGTTTTTTGGGGTTCATATCTAATTGGTGTTCTGTAAGCTTCTTGTATCTTTATAGGCATTTCCTTCTTCAAGTTAGGGAAGTTCTCTTCTATGATTTTATTGATAACATTATCTGTGCCTTTAAGCTGGTATTCTTCTCCTTCTTCTATTCCTATTATTCTCAAATTACGTCTTTTCATGGTGTCCCAGGTTTCCTGAATATTTTGAGTTATGGCTTTTTTGAATTTAGTATTATCTATTTGAACTACTGAGTCTTCCACTTCAGAGATTCTATCTTCCATCTCTTGAACTTTGTTGGTTATGCTTGTACCTGTGGGTCCAGCTTTTTTCTTCAGGTTTTCTATTTCCATCTTTGCCTCATTTTGTGCCTTTTTTATTGCTTCTATTTCAGTTTTTAGTTCCTGGCATGTTTCTTTCATTTTTTGGTTTCCTTTTTCTTGGTTTTCTTTCAAGGATTTGTTCATCTCTTCCAACTTTTTGTTTGTATTTTTTTCTATTTCTTTAAGGCAATTTTTCATATCTTCTTTGAGAACTTTGATGATCATCATGAAGGAATTTTTGGTGTTGTTTTCTTTTGCTTCCTCTTCATTGCTCAGTTCAGGTCTTATAGTTGTAGGACAGCCACTTTCTTCTGGAGTTACCTTGTTGTTCTTTATATTATTATATATATTTTTGCACTGGCTTCTGCCCATGGCTTCAGTGGTTCACGATTAGATGGCTCCTGGTCAGTTGTGGCAAGCAGGCTTATATGTCTCCTGTCAACTCTGAACAAAAGGTCTGCTCAATCTCTAACTCTGCTCTGGGCAGGGCACTGAATTTCAAGTCTACAATCCTTCTCTGTGTGAGCAGTTGAAGGTAGGTGGCCGTTCAAACTCCCTCAGCAGCAGCTGGGGGACCCTGGCAGCCAAAGTTTATCTCTGACTGCTACAGAGTATGTGGAGACACACTCCACAGACAGCACCTGGTCTTGGAACAGGAACCCAACCGCTAGCTCCAATTCTTAACATGTTCACTTGAAATCTAGTTGTAAGCCATGATGCTCTAGAAGTAATTTTAGGAATTAATTTTTCAGAAAAAAATTCAATTTTACAAGTAAATTTGAAGTACTCACTGAGATTTTCTGAGGTCAATGTGTGTGAATGTTGAATGTGTTTGTGGTATATCATGTATGATGTATGTGTGTGTGTGTGTGTGTGTGTGTGTGTGTGTGTGTGAGAGAGAGAGAGAGAGAGAGTTAGTTAGTTAGTTAGTTAGTTAGTTAGTTAGTTAGTTATTGGTTATATCTATTCATGCATAGAAGCCAAAGGAAGATGCCAGGTATCTAATTATTTCATGTTATGTCTTATTCACTTGAGAGAAGGTCTCACTGAATCAGGACCTATGCCTGTGGCCAGCAAGCCTTGGCATCTCCCCTGTCTTCACCCTTCCCCAGTGTGGCCATGCAGCCTTAACCGCATTACAGTTAATCTTTGAACTCCAGTCCTCATTCCTTAGTCACGGGCACTCCAACCTACTGAGCCATTTCTCCAGCCCAGTTTCTGAGGTTTCTGAGGAACATAAAAACGTCTTAATATTACCTCAACCATAGGAGTTATTAGAAGAAAAATTGACTATAATGACAAAAATATGAAGAGGAAAAATATGGGAACTATCCTAAGGGGTTGCTGTGATAGGAAAGTAACCATAAAGACTCAGTAGATTAAGACACTTGCCTCTATGTGTGATGTCCTGAACCACATCTCAGAAATCACATGGTGGAAGAAGAAATCCAACTTGTGATGCATTTTTTTTACCAGGTGACCATGTAAATGTGCACTGAAAACCTTAGGACTATTTTGTAAACATGTGACTAAGAGATAATAAGCCAGAAATGGAAAGTAGTATATCTTCATTTAATTAAAATAAGCAAGAAAATGAGTCTGACCAAGTCAAAAAAAAGAAAGAAAATAGAAAACAGCAAATTGGCAGTGATAAGTATAACCATATCAACATATATATAAAATATAAATGCTTTTAAGAGATCCAATTAAAATGTCAACTTTGTTGACATTTATTACCAAAATAAAATCATGACTGTTCTATTCTCAGTCTACAACAAAGCTTCTTTAAATACATGTATAGATTAGGTTAAAGTAAATATAGAACAAATATATCACACAGATATGGTAAATTAAAAAGTAAATATATACCACTGCAGGTATAAACTGTAAAGGATCATAACTAATATATGTGAAAAATTACAACAATTTCCATTATGTTGAAGAATTACTAATGGTGCTAGTTTTCACTGATCATAAATGCAGTGAGTTAAAAAAAAATACAAGCCCATTTCCCAGCAGTTATGGATTTAGAAGTCAGACTCAAGTGTCTCTGAAGTGAACTGTTGCCTGAATTCTATTGCTCTTTGAATATTCTCTTCCAGGAGAATCCATTTGCTTGCTTTGCCACATTTTAGAGCTCATCAAGGTTTTGTCATTGTGTATCCTGCTCTCATCTTCAAACCATGAGTGCTATAAATGTGAGTGTTACAACTCTGTGGAGGGAGTAAAAGGTTTCCTGGCTGTTGGGGAGACTCATCCTAAACGTGGAGAAATGTTAGGACAGCTCTGACAGCTGGAGCTGCAATGGGACAGCT
>PVIH01017555.1:0-41403 GCA_004025045.1 Sigmodon hispidus
GTTCCCTGGAAGAATTTTGTGGGTCACTTATGTATACAATCATATCATCTGCAAATAGAGATAGCTTCACTTCTTCTTTTCCAATTTGAATGCCCTTAATCTCTTTTCGTTCCCTTATTGCTTTAGCTAAAACTTCGAGAACTATATTGAATAGATAAGGGGAGAGAGGACATCCTTGTCTAGTTCCTGACTTTAGTGGAATTGCTTTGAGTTTTTCTCCATTAAGTTTGATACTGGCTGTTGGCTTCTTGTAAATGGCCTTAATTATATTTAGGTATTCTCCCTGTATTCCTGATCTCTCCAGGGCTTTAATCATAAAGGAGTGTTGGATTTTGTCAAAGGCGTTTTCCGCATCTAAGGATATGATCATGTGGTAAACCCCTTTCTTAAGAGTAGTAGGTATTTTACAATTTAAAACTAAACAGAACAGGTTAATCTATCTTCATTACGTACCCATTGAAAGTGCTGTCTCTCAGCATTTGTCCTTTAGTTACCTTATCTATCTGCACATTTCCAAGTAGCCATTTAATTGCCACAATCAGCTTTAGCTGATTTCTGTGCATGTTTCTATTAAATTTTTTTTTTTTTTTTAAGTTTGGCTCTGCAGCTTTATTTAAGTATGGAATGTTGGCTGGGATAGAAAAATTGGTTTTCCTACAGATGAGTAACCCACTCTGAGCTAGTGGTCCCACTGAGTCCTTGCCACCAAGCCTGATAATATGAGTTAGATTCTAAGGTTCTACCCAGTAGGACAGACCAATTCCAGCAAGCGGTCCTCTGACCTCCACACTCATTCCATGGCATGTACACACCTACCAAACACTGCACAAATATTCAATGACATAGAAAATGATGTAATCTAAAAAACAAAAGCACTTAAAACCAGATGGATAGGTATATATAACCAATATGATATTGATAATTCTTCAGAAAGATCATGATTTTCAATCACCCTTAATCATGGAAAGGGTAATTACACCAAATTTATTTGTTCTAGAATTTGTTTCTTGTATGCACTTTCTCCACTGAGACAGAATCTCAGCAGAATACTCATTTTTAGCAGTCTTTTTTTTACATTTATTTTTTAATTTAAATTTTTTGCCATATAATTTTATTATTATTATTATGAACAAAGAAGTCATTAATGTTTTTACTAGTAATTTTACAAAATATTAAAGGAACAACAACCCTTTTATATTTTGTAAAATTACTAGTAAAAACATTAATGAACAAGTGCTAGGTGTTGGAAAGGTATTAACCACAGATTTAGTCTCTTTAACAGAAGTAAGCCTATTCAGATTATACATTTCTTTTTTTTCCTTTTTATTATTATTGTTATTATTATGAACAAAGAAGTCACACTTTCTAACCTTGTATATCCTTATTCAGGGTCCCTTCCCCCTCCCACCACATCAGGTCATTCTTTCTTCTCCACAAATCCCCCATCCCTGGGCAGGCTGCAGGCAGTCCCATGGTCCCACTGCCCCAATATTGCTTGGTTCAGTCTCCACTCCTGGCAGATCCAGTTTTCTCCCCCCTCCCTCAAGAGTGAGTCAGGTGTTCCTCTAGGGGGAGTGGGATCCAAGGTGTCGGTTCAGGGTGTTTCTGATCCCAAGCTGTTCGGTGGTTGTGGTTCGCAGCTTGGGCATGCTTTGCTTTCTATTGACATGAATTTTAAACATTATGTCTAAAATCAGTCTCTTTTATTTAAGTTATCAAGTTTGTGGTTATAAAGGTTGTAAAACATTATTTTATTATACTTTTAATGTTAAAAAGAATAATTATAGTAAACTTTCTTTGTGTTATTTGTTATTTGTCCTTTTTCTCCTTTTTTCATGATAAGTTTGGTTATATGTTTATAAGTTTTATTGATTTCTCTTGTCAATGTACCAAATTTTATGTTCATTGATTTTCTTGTTGCTTTTTGTGTTTTAATTTCTTTTTTTTTTTTTTTTTTAAAACTTTATTTATTATTTATTTATTTATTTGCCTTGGTGTTTGCCTGGAACTGGAACTACAGACAGTTGTGAGCTGCCATGTGGGTGCTGGGAATCGAACCCGGGTCCTTTCGAAGAGCAGATGGTGCTCTTAACCACTGAGCCATCTCTCCAGCCCCTTGTGTTTTAATTTCAATAGTCTCAGTACTGTTTTTATTGTTAATTATTTTCTGCTTACTTTGGATTTGATTTGATAATTTTTTTAAATTTTCTTAAGCTGAAAGTATAGTTAATTTTAGACCATTCTTTTATATTTATCTAGTACACTTCTCTTTCTTGCATACTACTAATTTTTATTTATAAGTTTTATTTTTATTTGCATAAGATATTTTAATATTTTGCCTTGTTACTTTTTCCTTAACATATGCATCATTTAAATGTGTTTCAAAATCTAAACATTTTGGGATGTCTCAATTATCTTTCTATTATTGATTTCTATTTTAATTCTATTGTGATCTGAAAACATTCTTCCAAATTTACTAACGTATATTTTAGGAAAGTGAGTGTGGCTTGTACATGAGGTGGTTTGAATAGAAATGACTCCCATAGGCTTCTGTATTTGAATCCGGATTGGGAGGTGTGACCTTGCTGAAGTAGATTAATGATCTTGTTGGAGGAAGTGTATCACCATTTGTGGACTATGGGATTTCAAATACTTAAGCCAGTCATAGTGTCTCTCATTTTGCTGCCTTCTGATCCACATGTAGAACTCTAGGCTCCTTCTCAAGTACCATGTCTGCCTGTGCACCACCATGGTAGTAATGGACTGAACTTCTAAGTCCGTAAGCCAAGTATTCATTTAAAAGCATTTGTATGGTCATAGTGTCCCTTTGCAACAATAGAAACCCTAAGACAATGCAGGTAAAGGTGAAAATTTCATTTGAATTTGAGAAGAATGTGCATTATTTTCTGTTGTAGAAGATTTCCCGGACCCATTTGGGCCAGAGCTTTGGACCTTGCCCATGGCGGCTTTTCCCCCTCAAAGAAATGAATGAGATGCTTATATTAATTTCATACTGTTTGGCCTATGTCTCAAGCAAATTACTAGCTAGCTCTTTCACTTTAATTCAACCTATGTCTAGTATGCTATCTGCTATGTGTCCCGGCCCGTGGCTCACCTATATTCCTTACATGATTCTTCCTTGGGGGTCTGATGGAGACTGACTAATTCCACCCTCCTTCTATCTGTCTCTCCTCTGATTCTCTGCCCACTTCTATGGTGCTCCACATAGGCCAAAACAGCTCCTTTATTTACAGCATACAGAGAACATTTCCACCACAATTTTCTTCTTGGATTTATTATTCTATAAATATCAATTAGATCATGTTACTTGACTAATTAAATTCACATATATCCACACTCATTTGTTACTTTAGGAAACTCTTATCTCTGGATAGAAGCTATTAAAGTTCTCAATTACAGTAGTGTTTTTTTTCTTGGCATCTGACCATTTTTTACCAATATATTTGACTGTCTGCTGTCAGATCTCATTTGAATATTATCACTTTATCATTACGTAATACTGTTTCTTTGCTTTTTTTTAACATTTGTTTCTTTTTTCAAAAGACTTTTATTTATTTATTTGCCTTGGTGTTGTTTTGCCTGGAACTAGAACTACAGACAATTGTGAACTGCCATGTGGGTGCTGGGAATTGAACCCTAGCCCTCTGGAAGAGCAGTCAGTGCTCTTGGCCCCTGAGCCATCTCTTCAGCCCCTAACATTTGTTTCTTTAGGAGAGGAGGTGTGCCATGTGGTAGCCAGAAAAAGAATTTATAGGAATCAGTTCTCTCCTTTTTCTACATAGGTTCCATGGATTGAACTTAGATTGCCAGGCATGGCATAAGCCACTTGTAACTGCTAAACTTTTGAATACATTTCTGTGACAAATTTCCTTTTTATGAAGAATGTTAAACCTAAAATTAATACTCTTATTTCATATCTCTTTCTCTAATTTTAAAAACATGCTTAATTAAATAAATTCATTTTATTATAAAAAAAAATGAACAAAGAAGTCACACTTTCTATCCTTGTATAACCTCATTCAAGGTCGCTTCCTGCTCCTGCCACATCAGGTCATTCTTTCTTCTCCACAAATCCCCATCCCCTCCCTGGGCAGGCAGCAGACAGTCCCATGTTCCCACTGACCCATTATTGCTTAGTTCAGTCTCCACTCCTGACACATCCAGTTTTCTCTCCCCTCCCTAAAGAGTGAGTCAGGTATTCCTCTAGGGGGAGTGGGATCCAAGGAGTCAGTACAGGGTGTTTCTGATCCCAAGCTGTTCAGTGGTTGTGGTGTGCAGCTTGGGCATGCTTGGCTTTTTTCTTGTTTGTTTGTTTAGAGTCCACTAATGAGTGAGTACATCCCCTGCTTATCTTTCTGAGTTTGTGATACCTTGCTCAGGAGGATATCCTCCAAGTCCATCCACTTGCCTGCAAATTTTAGGATATCATTTTTTCTTACTGCTGAGTAGTACTACATCGTGTAGATTTACCACAGTTTGTTAATCCATTCTTCAGTTGAGGGGCATCTAGGTTGTATCCAGGTTCTTGCTATTACAAATAATATTGCTATGAACATAGTTGAGCTAATGCCTTTGGAGTATGACTGTGCATCTTTAGGGTATACACCCAGAAGTAGTATAGCTGCTGGGTCCCTTGGGAGATTGATTCTCAATTTTCTGAGAAACTGCCATACTGCGTTCCAAAGTGGCTGAACAAGCTTACACTCCCACCAACAATGGAGTAGTGTTCCCCTTCTCCCCATCATCTCCAGCATAGGCTGTCCTCTGTGTTTTTTATTTTAGCCAATCTAACAGGTGTTAGGTGGTATCTCAAAGTTGTTTTGATTTGCATTTCTCTGATGGCTAAAGATGATGAGCACTTTTTCAGGTGCCTTTCAGCCATTCGTAATTCTTCTGCTGAGAATTCCCTTTTTAGATCTGAACTCCATTTTTTGATTGGGTTATTCAAGGTTTTAGGCTCTAGATTGTTGAGTTCTTTATATATCTTAGAGATCAGTCCTCTATCACTTCTGGGTTGGTGAAAATATTTTTCCATTCTGTAGGCTGTCATTTTGTCCTATTGACAGTGACCTTGGCTTTACAGAAGTTTCTTAGCTTCAGGAGATCCCACTTATTGATTGTTGGTCTTAGTGTCTGTGTGACTGGTGTTACATTTAGGAAGTGGTCGCCTATGCCAATTCGTAGAAGTACATTTCCAACTTTCTTTTCTATCAAGTTTAAAGTGGCTTGGTTTATGTTGAGGTCTTTGATCCACTTGGATTTGAGTTTTGTGCAGGGTGACAGGCTCAGATCTATTTGCATTTTTCTACACACTTCCATCCAGCTATGCCAACACCATTTGTTAAATATATTATCTTTTTTCCATTAAATGTTTTGGGCCTCTTTGGCAAAGATCAGGTGTTCATAGGTTTTTGGGTTAATGCCTGGATTCTCAGTTCTATTCCATTGATCCACAAGTCTGTTTTTATGCCAGTACCAGGCTGTTTTTACTACTGTAGCTCTATGGTATAACTTGAAGTCAGGTATGGTGATACCTCCTGAGGTTCTTTTGTTGAGTAAAATTGTTTTGGCTATACTGGCTTTCCTGTTATTCCAAATGAAATTGAGTATTGTTCTTTCAAGGTCCAAAAAATATTGTGTTGGGATTTTGATGGGCAGTGCATTGAATCTGTAGATTGCTTTTGGTAGAATTGCCATTTTTACTATTTACTATCCTACCAATCCAGAAACATGGGAGAGCTTTCCATTTTCTGATATCCTCTTCAATTTCTTTCTTCAATGATTTAAAATTTTTGTCAAATAGGTCTGTTACTTCTTTGGTTATAGTTACTCCAAGGTATTTAATAGTATTTGCAGCTATTATGAAGGGTAATGTTTCTCTTTCAGCTCTTCTATCTGTAGTGTATAGAAGGGCTACTGATATCTTTGAGTTAATCTTGTATCCTGCTACATTGCTGAAGGTGTTTATCAGCCACAGCAGTTCCTTGGAAGAATTTTGTAGGTCACTTATGTATACAATCATATCATCTGCAAATAGAGATAGCTTCACTTCTTCTTTTCCAATTTGTATCCCCTTAATCTCTTTTCATTCCCTTATTGCTTTAGCTAAAACTTCAAGAACTATATTGAATAGATAGGGGGAGAAAGGACATCCTTGTCTAGTTCCTGATTTTAGTGGGATTGCTTTGAGTTTTTCTCCATTAAGTTTGATATTGGCTGTCGGCTTCCTGTAAATCACCTTTATTATATTTAGGTATTCTCCCTGTATTCCTGATCTTTCCAGGGCTTTAATCATAAAGGAGTGTTGGATTTTGTCAAAGGCTTTTTCAGCATCTAAGGATATGGTCATGTGGTTTTGTTCCTTTAGTTTGTTTATATAATGGATAACATTTACACTTTTTCATATGTTAAACCAGCCCTGCATTTCTGGGATGAAGCCTACTTGGTCGTGGTGGATGATAATTTTTATATATTGTTGTATACGGTTTGCCAAAATTTTGTTGAGAATTTTCGCATCAATATTCATGAGGGAAATTGGTCTGTAGTTCTCCTTCTTTGCTGTATTTTTGCGAGGCTTGGATATTAGGGTAATTGTGGCCTCATAAAAGGAATTTGGCAATATTCCTTCAGTTTCTACTGTGTGAAATATTTTGAGGAGTAACGGTAGTAATTCTTCTTTGAATGTCTGGTAGAATTCGGCACTGAAACCATCTGGACTGGGGCTTTTATTTTTGGGGAAGTTTTTAATGACAGCTTCAATTTCCTTAAGGGTTATAGGCCTGTTTAGGTAACTAATCAGATCTTCATTCAATTTTGGTAGATGGTACTTGTACAGAAAGCTGTCCATTTCTTCTAGGTTTTCCATTTTTGTGGAATTCAGATATTCAAAATATGATCTGATAATTCTCTGTATTTCCTGGGGGTCTGTTGTTATGTCCCCCTTTTCATTTCTGATTTTGTTGATTTGAACACTCTCTCTCTGATTTTTGATTAGTTTGGCTTAGGGCTTATCTATCTCTCTAACTTTCTCAAAGAACCAGCTCTTAGATTCATTGATTCTTTGTATTGTTCTTTTTGTTTCAATTGTATTGATTTCAGCTCTAAGTTTGATTATTTCCTGCCATCTACTCCTTCTAGGTGAGTTCACTTCTAATTGTTCTAAGGCTTTCAGCTGAGCTGTTAGGTCTCTAGTATGAGATTTCTCTATGTTTTTCATGTAGGCATCTAGCGCTATGAATTTTCCTCTTAAGACTGCTTTCATTGTGTCCCACAAGTTTGGATATGTTGTGGATTCATTTTCATTAAAATCTAGGAAGACTTTGATTTCTTTCTTAATTTTTTCCTTGACCCAGAGATGGTTCAGCTGAGTGATGTTTAGTTTCCATGAGTTGGTAGGCTTTCTTTGATTTTTGATGTTGTTGAACTCTAACTTTAGGCCCTGGTGGTCTGGTATATTGCACGGGATTATTTCCATTTTTTTGTATCTGTTGATTTTGCTTTATGACCAATTATGTGGTCAATTTTGGAGAAAGTTCCATGAGGAGCTGAGAAATAGGTATATTCCTTTGCATTTGGGTGGAAGCTTCTGTAGATATCTATTAAATCCACTTGCATCATAACCTCTTTTAGACTCCTTATTTCTCTGTTGAGTCTCTGTTTGGTTGATCTATCCAGGGTTGAAAGTGGGGTATTAAAGTCTACCTCAGTTAGGGTGTAAGAATTGATGTGGGATTCGAGCTTTAGCAGTGTTTCTTTTACATAAGTAGGTGCCCTTATATTAGGGGCATAAATATTCAGGATTGAAATCTCCTCTTGACCAGTTTTTTCTGTGATGAATAAGTAATGACCATCTTGGTCCCTTTTAATTGCTTTTAGCATAAAGTCTACTTTGTTAGATATTAGGATTGCAACCCCTGCTTATTTCTTAGGACCATTTGACTGGAAAATCTTTTCCCAACCCTTTATTCTAAGCCTGTGTCTGTCTTTGTGGTTGAGTTCTGTTTCTTGTAGGCAACAGAAGGATGGCTTCTGTTGTTGTATCCATCTTGTTAGTATGTGTCGTTTTATAGGAGAGTTGAGTCCATTGATATTAAGGGAAATTAGTGACCATTGATTGATACTTCCTGCCATTTTTGGTGGTAACATGTTTGTATTTCCTTTCTCTGGAGTATTCTTCTGTGGAATTATTGATTGTTTGTGGTTTCATGGGTGTATCTGGGATACTGAAGTTGGAGTTTTCCCTCTAATACTCTCTGTAGTGCTGGATTGGTAGATATATATTCTTTCAGTCTAACTTTGTCATGAAATATCTTGTTTACTCCCTCTATGGTGATTGATAATTTTGCAGGGTATAGTATTTCAGTTTGGCAGCCATGCTCTTTTAGCGTCTGTATAACTTCTGACCAAGCCCTTCTAGCTTTCATTGTTTCCATTGAATAGTCAGATGTTATTCTGATGGGTCTGCCTTTATATGTAAGTTGGCCCTTTTCTTTTGCAGCTCTTAAAATTTTTTCTTTGTTCTGTATGTTTTGTGGCTTGATTATAATGTGGCGCGCTGATGTTTTTTTTGGGGTCATATCTATTTGATGTTCTGTAAGCTTCTTGTATCTTTATAGGCATTTCCTTCTTCAGGTTAGGAAAGTTTTCCTCTATGATTTTATTGAAAACATTATCTGTGCCTTTGAGCTGGTATTCTTCACCTTCTTCTATTCCTAGTATTCTCAAGTTAGGTCTTTTCCTGGTGTCCCAGATTTCCTAAACATTTTGTTTTAACCCTTTTTTGGTTTTAGTATTTTCTTTGACTGATATATCTATTTAAGCTACTGAGTCTTCTACTTCAGAGATTGTATCTTCCATCTCTTGAACTCTGTTGGTTATGCTTGTATCTGTGGTTCCAGCTTTTTTCTTCAGGTTTTCTATTTCCATCTTTGCCTCATTTTGTGCCTTTTTTATTGCTTCTATTTCAGCTTTTAGTTCTTGGCTTGTTCCTTTAATCTTTTGATTTACTTTTTCTTGGTTTTCTTTCATAGATTTGTTCATCTCTTCCAATTTTTTGTTTGTATTTTCTTCTATCTCTTTAAAGCAATTATTCATATCTTCTTTGAGAGCTTCAATGACCATCATAAAGGAATTTTTGGTGTTGTTTCCTTCTGTTTCCTCTTCATTGCTCAGTTCAGATCTTGTAGTTGCAGGACTGCCACTTTCTTCTGGAGTTACCTTGTTGTTCTTGATATTATTATGTAAATTTTTGCACTGGTGTCTGCCCATGGCTTCAGTGGTTCACCATTAGGTGGCTGCTGGTCAGTTGTGGCACTCTGGCTTGTGTGTCTCAGGTGGCCTCTGAGGAAAGGGTCTCCTCAATCTCTACCTCTGCTCTGGGCAGGGGACTGAATTTCAAGTCTTTAATCTTTCTCTGTTTAAACAGTTGGAGGCGGGGTGGCCATGCAAATTCCCTCAGCAGCAGCTGAGGGGACCATGGCCCTCAGAGTTTTTCTCTGTCTGCTACAGAGTGCGTGGGAACACTCTCTGCAGACAGCACCTGGTCCCGGAACTGGAACCCAACCACTCTATTAATCCTTAATAGACTTCTCCCACATAATTGCTATTCTCTCTAAAAAGAGTACACAGGAACATGGTGAGGTCACTAAGTAAGTGTGGTTATAATCAGCTCTTCATGATAATGTAACCCTGTGTTTGCTAGTAGTGCTGTTGAATTGGTATAGATGATCATTTCCCATACATCTTATTTTATTCACCTTTCAGTGTCTGCTGGGAGCAGGTAATACTCACTCACACAACAGTGCAGTTCTCAAGAAGTTTTACCTCACTACTGAAGCAAAAGCCTGGAATGACTTCTAAAGTAAATTTTTTTTAAACTTTATTTATTTATTTATTTATTTATTTGTCTTGGTGTTTGCCTGAAACTGGAACTACAGACAGTTGTTAGCTGCCATGTGGGTGCTGGGAATCAAACCCGGGTCCTCTGGAAGAGCAGACGGTGCTCTTAACCGCTGAGCCATCCCTCCAGCCCCTTCTAAAGTAAAATTAATATTTGCTTCTTTCTTATGGCAATCCTTTTTTGTTGTTGTTGTTCTACAAATCCAGTGCTGTGGCTGACTGGGCTTTAGCTTCTATAACTCATGGATTCCTCTGAATCCATACTTTGCCAGCCCAGTCTCATTCCTAGTGTGTTATCCATTCAAGTAATTAATCTCAAGAATTAATATCTGGTATTAGAGTAAATGACACTCCACCTTTCTGGAATTCTGTCTTGCCTCAGTGGATTCTGACCTTTGAAGGTTTGCTGGGTTGTTAGCTGTCTGTCTCAGTGCTGCATGAACATCAGCCTTCCTCTTTCTTGATGGTTAATCCTCTTCCTAAATTTGCTGTGTCAGCACTATATAATGTATGTGGAATCCGCAGATGATTAAGATATATCCCACCTTCAAATGAGTAGAAAGACTGAAACCACCAATAGGAAGAGCTGGCAGGAGCCACACCAAAGGTCTAGCTCACATGGCACACTTCCTCATGAACCATTGCTTACATTCTCATGCTCTAAGACTGTAAGTTCCTCATGGCAATCATGTCATTTTTTGTCATTAATGTCTTGCAAAACTATGGACCTAAGTAATGGAGATGATCCATATTTGCTGGATTAGTAAATGAATGAGTTCTTGAATGTGGAATGGCTAGTCTGCAGTTGATTTGGTGAGCAGACTGCAGTAGAGTCTCTAACTCAGAAGACTCCTCTTGAACTATTCTCAGAGAGATCCTAGAGTTCCAGAGGAGGGAGTAAGAGAAGAGTCACCCACATTAGAACCTGCAAAAGTGACTACTCTACATACACAGTCTATGTCTCATTTCTAGGAAGATCCTGGGGACTAGCATAAAAGGGCTCCTATGCCTTGCTCTCCAGTCCTCAGTTTTACCAGTTTCAGCTCCAGGTCCTTCTGCTAAACAGGTGAGTGCTTAGCAAGGAAGGCTGGGGAGGGAAGGAGGCAGAACTAACTGCCCAGAAAGAGGATGGAAGAAGTCAGGAAAGGTAGCTAGACCCCCCCCCTCCCCAAGGGTTCTTCAGTCTCATCACGACCTAGGCCTATCTTGGTCTATCTAGGCCTATCTCCTGGTCTTTTTGGTCTGGTTGACACCTGGCGAAACAAGTCCTGGGCTGTGACTGTTTCAGTTTGGGACAAGAAAGCAAGTGGAAAAAATGGCAATGGGACAATGCAGCAAAGCAGGAGTCTTGGGAGTTGGGTTGCTGGTGTCTGAGTCTTTAACATCCTCCCTTTAATCCTCTTCCAGGAAATGTTCTTAGAGAGGACAGGCTCTCACTGATGTCTAAGAAAAGTTCATCACAGCAAGTTCACTGAGTGCCAAAGAGTTCAGACCCTAGGGATTCTATATGCAATATGTGAGGATGGTCAGAATCACTTACTGGTGGAAAAGGGAATATGAGAGAGCTTTTACTGTACCAAATTTTATTTCATATCAGTTCCTCTGTTAGGGTTATAGGCCTTGTTCATGGAATTGTTTGTCTTGGAACTGGCATCTAACAGAAGAGGATGGGGATATCTGCTTGACACCTGTGCTGATGGTTTTTATATTTTTCTTTAGGTTTACAGGCATCTTCTCAAAAATGTCCTGCCAGCAGAGCCAGCAGCAATGCCAGCCCCCTCCCAAGTGTGCCCCCAAGTGCCCTCCCAAATGCCAGACCCCTAAGTGTCCTCCTAAATGCCCTCCTAAGTGCCCCCCTGTGTCTTCCTGCTGTAGCCTGGGTTCTGGGGGCTGCTGTGGCTCTAGCTCTGGGGGCTGCTGCAGCTCTGGGGGTGGTGGCTGCTGCCTGAGCCACCACAGACCCCGCAGATCTCTTCGTCACCATCGTCAAAGCTCTGGATGCTGCAGCAGTGGTGGCAGCAGCGGTGGGTGCTGTGGCAGCAGTGGCTGCTGTAGCAGTGGTGGCAGCAGTGGATGCTGTGGTAGCAGTGGTGGCAGCAGCTATGGTGGTAGCCAGCAGTCTGGGGGCTGCTGCTGATCTGTGCCAGGAAGACTTCATACAAGCAGTAAAGGAGGAAGCCATGCTCAGAGGAACTGTACCTACCTGCTATTCATCTCATCTCTTCCTGTCTTCCATGTTCTGGACTCTATGAAGATGCAAATTTGTGCGAAGATTTAAATTGTACCCCCCAGCCACACCTCCTTCTATGATTCAAAATAAAATCTTCCTTATGAATCTTCTTTCACTGGTCTCTTGCTTCCTTTCTTAGAATTTGCCCTAAGGGTAATTATTGGCAACTGGGGTTCAGCATAAGACTTTTGGGGATATAAGCCTCGTTCAGCAACATAGGGGAAGGCACTATGCAAAGTGTAGTTGATGAGCCAAACCATTTCCAAACAGCATGTAAAACAACATAGTATCCTGGCTATAAGTTTCACATTAGCAAATATGTCTTTTAATGCTTGTGTTGACATAATTTTTAAAGGCTATATGCAAAGGAAACATACCTATGGAAATTTCTTTTACAATTGTAGATAGATTTGGCATGGAGAAACAGGAGAGGGGAGGGACTAGGCATGTCACTCGAAGCAGGTTACTGTCAGGAGCCCAGCTTTCATTTTAATTGACTCCTGGTTTTGTTGTTGTTGCTGCTGCTGTTGCTATAGTTTGTTTTTATTTAAACATGGCTAATTATTTTTCAAATAAATGAAAAACAGAAAGGAGAACCAACACATTAAAAATTAAGGAGACGCTGTCAGTTACATAGATTTTGCTTTGAAAAATACCTGAAAAGGGCAGTTAAGGAAGGAAGCAAGAGTTTATTAGGTTCACACTTTGTGGCTACAGTCTGCCATGATGGAGATGGACAAGAGCTTGAGGTGGCTGTTCACAGTGCACATGCTATAATATAGCAGAAAAGAGGATGTTGGTGCTCAGTGTGCTTTCTCATCCTGCCTGCTGAGGACTGCAGACCATGTAATGATGTCACTCACATTCAAGGTCTCCTGTTAAACACTCACAGATACATCCAGGGGTGTGCTTCTATAGTGATTCTAAATTCCGTGAAGTTTACAATAAAGATCAACTGTCACAGGCCACACTTCTGCAGGAGAGTGATAGAAGGTCTTGACATACAAGAACTGTTTCCTGCAGTTCTATATACATAAGAACTTCTTTATTGCCCCAAAGTGTTTTCTCTATATAAACTTCTTTAGCGCTTTCAAATTATTTTCAGTAGTCCTTTAAATGTATGATTTTAAAATTCTGTTAATTTTTAAAATCAGATTATGTTTTATAAATTTAATTTGCCAAAGTTCACCCAGCAAGAGCAAGGGCTGCTATCAGTGCCTGCCTCCCCATGTGCTCATCTTCTCATTCACTTCATTCCCAAGCTCTGCTTCTCTACCACTCCACAGCAGTGAAGGGCCTGTTGATAGCTATGAGTCCATCCTTAGTGAACCCAGTACAGCTTCCTTCTCACTTTACTTTCATAACTACCTTATCCTGGAAAAATGATCTCTCATTTACATGCTTTTTTTGGTTGTCTATGTCTTCCTACTCTAATATATACTTCATGAGCTAAGGGGGCTCATTTTCTGGTCCTGCACCTAGAATGTGCTTGCTTTTGTGTTGCAAACACAACTTCCACATCTGCATGAGAGTCTACATCTGGCTCATGAGTTTCTGATAGATAATTATAAGATTGTTATGAGATCTCATCAGTCAAAGGTTCTATTTTAATCCTAAATTCAAGTTTACAAAATAAAATTCAGCATCTGCTTCCATTTAATAAATCTCTGTTATCCAAGTGAGAGGCATCATTCATTACCTTCCTAGTGGAGAAAAGAAAAACATATCAAATTATTCTTTTTTCTGTAACAAATATACACCAAATTTTAATGCTTCCACCTCTCTTGAATTTTCCTACATGTCATTAGTTTTAATGAGTATAAACTTTGTCTTTCTTAGCACTGGCTGCTGAACCTTGTGCTACACTTATCTAGCCTTTTCTCCATATTGAAACCCTAATAACATTTATAAATAAAAACTTGAGCCCAGTTTTACTTTTCTGAAGTAATAAGGTCTTTGAGTCATAGCTGCTCTATGGGGACACAGGGTTTATAGCTCTTTCAGGAAACTCTTAGATTACTACTGGTTCTTGCTTAGAAACTCAGAGGCCCCAACAGATATAATTTGGATGGAACAACCTTCAGGGACGGAGTGTCATCTGCTTCCTTATCAAAATGTCCCAGGACACAGGGCAGGAAGTCACTTCTGGAAACCTTTAGTTCTTTAGCCTATAGTTTACTTGACTCCCAGTGATGACATGCCTCTTTTCCAAAGATATGGATGCTACAAAGTGGTTGGAAATGACAACAGAGGTGATATGATTCTAGCCATGCTCTTACAATGTTGTTGTCTATTTCAGGCATGTCATTGTCAGGGCTTCTTGCTATAGACTGCCATCTCTGTTCCATGCTTTGTACAATGGGAGTCTACAATGTCTCTAACCCAAATAACACTCAGGACACTGTCTAAAGATGTTTTTTATAGCTGGGCAGTGATGGCACATGGCTTTAATTGCAGCAATTGAGATGCAGAGGCAGATGTATCTCTGTGAGTTCAAGACCAGAGCAAGTTCCAGGACAGGTTGAAAAAAGTTTCAAGACAGGTTGTCTTGAAAAGACAACAAAAAAAGTTTTTATATCGAATAAAAACACCCATTTACACATGTTGTCTTGAATATTTTATTATGTCACTGAAACATTTATATCAGTGATATGATGTAAATACAAGAGCTATATATTATGTAGTAAAATTCTGAGTGTATGATTTGAAGTAACTTATTAACTCAAAAGTGCCTTAAGATAGTGATTGCAAAGGAGGAGAGCACACCAATTGTCTATGTTCTAGGCTGTTGAGAAGATTGAGTCAATATGTGTGAATGATCACACATATGGCAGCTTTCTATGAAAATTCTACAATTTTCTAACAGCCACTGGTTTTTAATAATTCAATTTAAATCTGAGCCTAACTCTCAGAGTTAGCATAGACCCCACAGGCTAGGGCTCAGACCTGCTACCATTCTTACTTCATCTTCCACTGTAAAGTGTTTCCTGGTGTGCTCATTCTTCTGCCTGGATGACTATAAACTTCCTCCCGAGTTCAGCGATGCATTAATACGCTTTATAGAACTCAGGAAAGGGTTCACCCATGATGATGTGTTTGCTATTAAAGTTACAAGTACATAATAGTCTAATGGGAGAGATGCTGTGTTAGTCAGCATTGTGTCATCATGTCAAAATACTAGGGCTATTAACAGGAGCAAATTATTTTGGCTCAGCCTTTTGGAAGTTTCAGTTCATTCTTACTTGGGCTTTTGTTGAGGCGGCACAAAAGGAGGAACTGTATGGCCAAAAAAGCCCTTATTTTGTGGTCAAAGTAAATTGTGAGAGCAGATAAAAGGTCAAGGCCCAATATCACTTTCAAGGACATATTTCAGGAAATTTCCTTTCTTCTCATTAAGTTCCACAGCCTAAAGGTCCCATAAATTCCTTAAAGCATCTCAAGGTAGGGACCAAGTCTTTAGCAATTGGTCCTTTGGGGAGGACACTTTTACAAATTGTAGAAGATGCATAAAGTCATGTATAGAAGTAAAAGAAACAGAAATCTTGTAAGTCGTTTTCTTGGAACCCACTCATTTCCTACAAGGTTAATATATTTATAAACCCAGAATCTGGTGAATAATATCTTCTCCGGATTTTGCTGTAGGTCAATCATCTTAATGATGCCGAAACTTCCAACGCTCTAATCATGTTTCAGCTCCACTCCTAGAGGTACTTATACTTCTCATTATCTTACAAGCATACACTCAGGCATGGTATAAACTTAAGACTCTATTTCTGTAAATAACAAAGAGTTCCACAGACCAAAGGAAAACCAAGAATTTTGAAGTTTTGTGCCAAGACCAGGGAGAAATATTAAAACAAAAAGCCATCTAGGATGAATTTATTCCACAGGATATGGTTCTTTTGGCAAAATTATCAAGGTCAAATTATATTCATCATTAATGAGATCATCATTGTGACCATGGTCACTCCTAACAATGACCTTTATTTCTTGAGTAAACCATTCTTAACTCACTCCTTATTATCCCTTTTCTTTCTAAATATCAGAGATCCTTGCAATAAATTCCACAGTGCTGACACCCAGTTGGATACTATATTACATTTCAATATAGTTTTGGTTCTATAATTGTTATATATTTGTTCTTCAAAATTTCTTATATTTTCCTTGTTGATTATTTACCATTTTCTTAGACTCACTGATAGATAAAATAATGACATTTGTCTTTCTTTCATCTTAAAATCAGTTTCCCCAGAAACACAATTAGTGTCTAAGAAGATGAATGGAGAGATGTGCTCTCTGGAAAATTCTTAAATATCTCTGCTTGGATAATTCTTCTCTCTCTTTTTCTTGTCTTGGGTAAATTCTGAAATTTCTGTACTTTATCTCTCTTCTCTCTTCATCTGAAATTCAAACACAAAATCCCAACTTGGATTTGATACTGATGGTCTTGCTGGCTTCTTCCTGTGCTTAGCATCTCATGGGTCCTTATGCTCCTTGTGGCCCCGAGTTATAGGCCGCCTACCAAAACTAGTAATACCCAGGACTTCTCTAATTGGAAAAATCACATAAATACTTACTGACTCTTGAATTATTCATCACAAGAGTTTTTCTTATATTTTACTTAGCAAAGTTCTCATTATAATGTAAGACAATTTGCTTTCTGATTAAGTTCTTTTCCTTCTAATTTCATATTTATCACCAAGGCATATAGACATGTATTTTAATACTATCTATTCTTTTATTTTGTTTTAAAAATAAGTCCAACAGAATCTCTGGTAACTAAAGTGCATTTTTCAGTGTGTTCTTCCATTTTCAACCCTGACAGTCCCTCATGATGCCGACTCTACCATAATACTACAATGCCTTAGCCTGTTTGCTGGTCTCATCTAGTGTCCTTGTTCCCTGCCAGTGACCTAAGCCTCACCCCTTCTCCTGACCTGCTTATTTACCCTATACTACAGCCAAATGTGGTACCCTTAGGCCTCTGTTCCCAGTTAAGATAACATTATGGAATCACCGAGATAACACCCAATGGTTATGTTGCACTGGACCTTTCTGTGTGCCTTCCTTCAGGGAACTCCGAACTCAAATAATGGTGTCCCAAGACACTGGTATCACTCATTGGTCTAAAAAGTCCCAAATCATTTGTGCTTTTATTCAGTTCGTTGATCAGTTCTTTAAAGCTACTTAAAGTAAGAATTCCGAAAAGGAAGCTGTGTCTACAAATGTTGGCAGATTAACCTTTAAATGTCCCTGGAGAGTTTAGAAGGTTGCAAGTCTAAGAGCTCTCTAAGGAATCATTGTTTACCTCTGTGTCAGATCTAATGTGCTGATAAACAGATAACACCCTTTGAAATATATTAGCTTAAGGAAATCATTATCTACCAAGCAAAGGGTGAAGAATATTATCAAATAAAACCTGAGCTCTCTCAGCCTCACTGCAACCTACTTCTGGTATTCCTATCAGTGTAGCTAAAAAGTTTCTTGACTTATAATTTTTTTTGTTCTGTTACTATGAAAACTTTCTAAAACTACTTCCATATTAGAACATGGAAATTGAAGTAATCTAAATTCATGTGCCTGGGCTATGCAGTGTCACTCAAATTCCACTCCAGAAAAATTTGTCTCTTATTTTTTTTTTTCATCAACACCAGGTGACTTCTAGCAATAATTCTGCCCAAACAGGTTTCCATTTAGAAAAACAGAAAGTTATATAACTAGGAATGGCATTGTCCTGGTATAATGGCCTTTTAGGAGTTCACACCTAGGTCATATAGGTCCTTGCTACAGTCCTTAACAAAATGTTTTCCTGTGCATTGTTTACACATTATGTCCCTAAGGAAGCTTAGCCAATCTTTACGACAAAAGCAGCTTGTGAAACACAGGACCAAAATAGAGAATGCATATTTATTGAATTAGTGAATAAATGTATTCATGACCGTGGAATGGCTGACCACAACAGGCCTGTGAACAAACATCTTGACATCCCAGTCTTCTAGGATTTCTACTGGCCTACAGGGGCTTCCAGGAGTCCCAGTGTTAGGAACAGAGAAGAGTCAGCCTCATTCCAGTCATAAACTGGCTGTGCATTATTCTTCGGAAGACAGAGAGCCCAAATAAAAGGGCCTTAGTGCCAGGCTCCTTGGTCTTCAGCCATGTCACCTGTCATGACTCCTTATTCCTCCTCTAAAACAATTGAATGATGGCAAAGCAGAGATGGACAGAGGGATATAGAAAAAGAAAGGAATATTAGAGATGGAGAGATGTGAAAGATGTTACAACTTGAGAAGTCTTGGTTTTCAGAATCATTCTTTGCTATTTGGCAGCTAGTAAATTATACCACCACCACCTGGATGTTAGACATTAGAGAATGAGCAAACCAACTTTTCTACCTGTTTCCTTCCAATAGAAGGCTGGCTTTGGAATCCATTTAGGCACAATATTCCGGTGTAGACAACATGGAAGGGAAAGAAGACAATATCAAGACTTATTTTGTTCCAAATCAGTTTTGTAGAGGTGGACCATCAACCAGCTCTTTGGAGAGGGCACTTTTCTGTGACATATAGGAACAAAAGAATAACAAGACTCAACCTTAGAGTAGTGAGTTGATTTCTTTCCATTTCCAAAGTTAACTGAATTTTGTCCAGCATCTCCTACCAGCAGGATCTTCAACACTGGTCACCTCTTTTCAAATTCCCCCAAAGTGTCATCTAAAGCACCCACACCAGTGGCCAGCCAAATGCCTACCTCAGACTCTACCTACTGTATCTTCAGCTCTGAAATTCACAAAAACGTCAGGGCTAGCAACTGCATCTGGACTACCTCAGGTCCTGTGCTCTCCATGATATATCTAGTCCAGAGGCTCAGACAATGTTTTTGTGAACTCTCTGGGGACTCCCTGCTACTGTGTTGGCTCTAGGGGATGATGCTTCCCTTTCTGCCAAGAGAAGCAATAGGAAGTAAGCATTGATTGACTTGCCTCCAAATTTTCCCTTCTGTTACATTCCTCCATCTTAGAATCTGGAGGGCTGAAAAATTTTTTCTTAGAGGGCTCATTTCTAAGCTCCAAATAAACTCTTCTAACCTCAAGCTCCTGAAACCCCCTTGTGACCCGATGCTCTAAATAACTGTGGTACAATCTTGTCCAACACACATGCACACACACACCCTCTCCTTCTTCACACTCCTGACACAGTACTAATAATTGTTCTGATGGCATCTTGTCCTGACTCTCTTTTGTGTTTATATCAACAGTTCTCAGTCCTCTACTCCATCTCCCAACAGTCACATCTGCCTTGGCAGCACATTTGAGATTTTCAGGAACTTGACCATAGTCTAGAGACATTGAACAAAATAATGTTTATACAAACAACATTACTTATTATAATGGAGAAGGCATAAGAAAAATAATTATGTCTGAAATATTTACTATATTCTGCCAGAAATAAATGTTTCCAAGTTCTCTGACCTTCATCTGACTTTGATATAAATTAAGCTATTGGTGGTGTTTGCCCATAAAATGTTGAACCCTGAGTTCTGACACTAAGAGGTTTTGAGGCATGAGCTGGCTCTTGTTTGATGGTTAACAAAGAATTCGCACACCTTTAATAGGCTTAACCAGTGTGGTTGTCTGGATCTTTCTCTAGTTCATTATAACAGTTCTAAGCAATATGGCACCACTTGGGTCCCATACCCTCTAGAGAGTAGACTGTGACTCCCCACAAGAAGTAGACCTAGAAAAACTTAAGGAACTCATCATTTAATCTAGAAAAACCAACCTCCTGTAAGTTCCAAGTTTGGGACCAGAAGAACACTGAGGTATTTATCAAATAAATAAACAGTTAAATATTACCACATATTATATTTACATTCTGTGGAGTATAAGAAAGTGTGGTTATACGTTATATATTTAATAAAACCTGGAACATCAAGAGATCAACCCACAGTCAAACTAAGCAGAGGTAGTATACACCATTAGTCCCATCACTTGGGAGGCAGAGATTGTCCTGGATCTCAGGGAACTAAAGAGTAACAGAACAGTGATAACTCACACTTTTTCTCAGCACAGGGAGCCAGAGGAACGCTGTGAGTACAATGCCAAACAGCTAGGCAGTGATGGTACACACTTTTAATCCCAGCATGGGGAAAGACTGGGAGTGGTGACCTTCAATCCCAAAACTCCGGAGACAGAGATTTTTCTGTGTTTCTGTGAGTTCAAGGCTAACTACCAAATAGTAGTAGGTCATGCCTTTAATTTTAACCTGGTTGGGATACAGCTGGGTGAAGAAGGTATTTAAGGCAGGGGTAGGATAAGGCATTAGAAGCGATCAGGAGCAAGGCTAAGGAAGCTGGAAGATAGATGGGTGAGATCTGACTTTGGTGTTTCTCTCTCTGATATTTTAGCCTTTCCCCAATATCTGGCTCTGAGTTTCTATTAATACAACTAGAATTTATGCAACAAGAAAAAACAATAGAACTAACTGTGTGAAGAAATGGAGAGACTGATATGTTATTTAGAGAGCTCCCCAAATATAATATTTGTGATCTGGAACTCTGTTACTCTTCGGCTATATCACATGCCACATTATTAGCTTCTGTGATTTCAGGTTCCAGATGATTTTGGCTCATTGTAAACTATTTGAAAATTATTATTTCTCTAGTAGGTGAGGCCATGATGCAGTAAGTATCTATAATGTTAATAATGACTTGATGCTAACCAGATAATTATCTTCATTCAGGACTGATTCATAACTTGCCTCTTTATATACCTCTTCTGCAACTTGTGAGGTAGATATATTTACCTTTTGTATGTGATGAAACTCAACAGGGCTCAGAGAGAGTAAAGAACCTGTTCTGCCACAGTTAATAGGAAGGAATGACAGAAGCCGTTCAGATGTCTGAGCTGGGAGGGCTTGTCACTTCCCTGTCTTGTTTCTGCCTTACACTCAAGTTATTTATTTTTTGAGATTAAATGAGAGGCTGTAGATTGTGTCTTATAATATGAAGCACTATCACAGGCCCAGGGTATATTTAATTGATTGAGACAAATGGTTCCCCGTCTTTCTAGTTCTGCTCTAGCTCCCCAACCCATTCCTCCAGGGTACTCAGAGTCAGACCACATCCCACCTCTGCTTAAAATAGTTGACCACATTCTGAAGTTTTTACATCCACTCATGAAGCAGCCCCTTCTTCCCATTCTGATGTCACTGGATGATTTCAGTTCTGTTAAAGTACTGCAGTCCCACATGACACTTGCTATTATTTTGTAGAATCTTTCTTGTGCATGTTTTTCTCGTTCTTTTCATATAAATGGAGGCTTTATATTTCACATTTCCTTGTCATAAGAGCCCTTTCTGTTCTCCCTAGTCAGGCTGGCTCTTCTCTTTTCTCTGTGGATGCTGGCATCAGAAACCTTTGTTGCTTTGTAGATGAATTCGACCAAATATTGGCCAGGGTCACAGCTATTTAACCTGTAGCCATTTTAATAGTATTTTCCCCATTCAGTCAAATTATGTGGAATACTAGAACCATATGTGCATAGCTTTATGTCTTTCCTGTGTCATCAGATCATAGTACAATTCTTTTTACTTACTCAGAATTGAATACATATTTGTTGAATGAATAAATGCATAGATGAGTGAATGTATCAGCATAATCACCCTTATAGCTATTATCCTTCCAATTTTTATTGGCCAAAAAATAGTTTTCTATAATTGTTACAGCACTGTGGAACTACATATATGATGGAATTAAGAATTAAGATCGCAACATAATATTGGATGCATAAAGATGTGAGAGTATATCTAGGACTAGTTGAGAGATTAGAGACTATCAAAATACATTATATAAAGTTCTCAAAGAATTAATACAAATAGTATTAAAATATTTGTAGTTTATTTAAAATTTAAGTTCAGGTAAACATCTGTATTTCCATTTGCTAGGAAACTCTGCCTCAAGCATTAGATTTTTCTGTGGCTGGGATAAACTTATTTTATGGTGGGAGGTTCATGGTTTAAGTTTGAATGTTTTCTTCCGTAGAGGAAGGTTGAATCTTTGGAAGCTGTGCCTCAGGATGCTTCCACGTTCTTGGGCATCATGCCTTTACTCTGAACTTGTACCTTCAGAAGATGATATCCTATTACAAGACCATTGCCTGTTTACCTTTAATAAATAAGAATCTTAATTGTTTAAAAAAACAGAACCATTTCCCCTCCATTTACCTTGTTACTTTCCTTATTAGACTATAAGATCCTTGAGGCAAAAATCTTTGAATTCATGCTCAAAGCATTTGTTGGATGAAGAGGTGGTGACCGTTCTTAATCTAATTCTATAATTACATGGTAGTTTGTTTGTACTTGTTGAGTGAACTGAACTGAAAAAGATCTACCAAATAAACAAAGATCTTATCCACTATGTGAGATAATGACTATCAGCTGTGAAGAAATTTTTAAAAAGTGATTATCTTCAGGAGCACCAAACTGCTGCCTTGGATTATTGGCTTCCAGTGAACATGCCAAATGCTTGGGGGAGATTCTCTACACCACAAGTGAGACCAGGTCATGGGAAGGCAAAAGATAGACTTGAGAGTGGGTCTCAAGAAGTTTGTGCTATATGTTTCAAGAGTGCGATTTAGGTTTAGAACACATGGATATAATTATCTATTATCAATCTGTCTGTATCTGAGTATATGCACGTACATAACACACTTGTATATGTGTACATATATTATGCATCTAAATACATATATAATTGTTATTGATATTATAATTCATAGACTGTAAAATCAGTCAATTTAAGATATAAAATTCCATGTCTTAGTGTTTTTACAGAACCATGTAATTATCATCACATTGTAACTTTAGAGCACTTGTGTTTCTGTGTGGTGAAATACCCAGACAGTGTGCATCAGCTGTTACAATACTTCAAGTCTGCCTTTCTATGGTACACAGCATGCACTTTCTTGAGACTGAATTCTTTCATACACCATCAGTGAAGTCCAGCTATGTTACAGAGTATGTAATATCATTTCTTTTTATAGTCCATTATTGTTTCATTTTATGAAATAATAAAGCACATGAGATTACCTATTCACAAGTTGACATCTACATGGATAGTTTCTGCCTTTTGCATACTGCAAATTTTGCTGCTGTAATATCTCCATATACAGGATTGTGAGTGTACATGTGTTTTCATTGAACTTGGGTAAGCTTTTCATTTTACTGGAAATGAGATTGTTAGTTTATAGAGTAACTCTCATTTAAATACTTGGAGAACTGTTGAACTATTTTCTCAGTGACTATGCCTTGTCTGTCCCACTGAACTTTATTGAAGTTTCCAATTTTCTGTATTCTCTTAGAACCTTTTACTTTCTGTTTTATTATAATCATGTTAGTGACTGTGAAATATGTCATTATGGTGTTGGTTAACATTTCCTTAGAGACTAATTATGCTGAGTATCTTTTCATGCACCTCTTGACCATTTGTAGTTCCTTGGAAGAAACACTTGTTAAAAATTATTGTTCATATGTAAATTGCATTATTCTTTGTCAATGAGTTTTAATAGTTATTTATATATTCTAATTTCAAGTTCTTTTGTTCATATGTATAATTTATATGTTTTGGTTGCAAAATTTACAGCATAAAAATACTTATTTTTTGGTTGTGCATTTAATTCAGTGGTATAGTACCTACCTAGCCTGGGAAAACCTGGGTTTGATTCTTCAGCACCACAATCCATACATATATAATATGTCATATATATGTATGTAAAATGACATGCATATGACAACACAGAAAATCTTGCCATCAAAAATCTTTCAGTTTTTATGAAGTTCATTTTCTTTCTTTTTTCATTGTTGTTGTTCTTAATATTTTATTTGAGAATGTTAACACCCCACTCAATTCTATAGAGATTCATCTCCCTCTTTTTCTCTAAGAGTTTTTATAATATTGGCTTTAATAGTCTAAGTATTTCTTAATGTGCTAACTGAATGCTTGTCAGTTAGTGAAGAAGCTAAGCATGCCATCAGAGACACACAGCATTTGTTGGTTCTATGAAGAAAATTCCTGGGAGTTCTGAAGTGGTCCATTCTAGACTTCACCTAGGATGATGGCAACAGTAGAACCACAATTGGTAGATGTTTAGCATGGAGACTAGAACTGGATAAGTGATGAGAGAATTCTCTGGCTAAGAGAAGGTTTCTGAAGAGTGGCAGCAAATGATGCATCGACGTATGGTAGGACCAGTGTGAAGACTTGCATCAGGCTTATCAGAAACAATACAAACATTTTTTGTTTCTTTTTTAATTTTGGGCTATTCTAGGGTTGCTATTTAGAATCATTCCTGACCCATTATGTTGTTTAGATTATATGTTAACTTAAAAAAACCTACAGTCACCTGAGAAATGGGACCATAAAACCAAGAATTGTTTCTATCAGATTGACCTTGAGGAATTGTTTTGATTGTTGGCTGATTTTGGAGGGCCCATTGTGGGTGGTGCTATCCCTGGTCAAGTTGTCTTGTGATTACCAAGCATTTATTATGATTTAGAAAGCATCTGATTCAAAGGGGAGTTCAGGATCGCATACGGTCAAAGAACATAATCTATTTCTATGAAACTGTCTTTATGCAATCCAATATTATATATAATAAATATATACAATAAATTTTTATATTAAAATGTAGTTGATTCAGCTCTATCTTAGGCTGAGAATATTACTGTGAAAGGGATATGTCAAGGCAGTCACTTTTTCAATTAGTTTTTATTCTGCCAATAAAACATGCATATAACTTTATTTAGCTGAGGCAACAATATTAAATGTGCAAAAATAGAAATGGTGTTAAATTGGAAACCTATTTCTACTTTTGATTTTCACACCTGTATTATCCCTTTTTATGTGGTCACTGATTATAGTGTCTGTAGTGCTCCCTTCTCATGTTCATCTGGTGCTCTCCACTGCTTGCACTGCTGAGCAAGAACAGAGCTGAGAAGTTCCCATGTTCTGCCAAGTATTATCTCTTCTTTGCATTCTTATCTCAGTCCTTGGATGTTCATGTTTCTTAGCTGTTTAGTCATATCTCATAAACATGTGGTGCTCTGTTTTACCTTTGCTTAAACCTTAGTTGTCTTGTAGGTTTGGACCAGTTAGAGATATCCAATTGATGGGATGAAGCTGGACTTGGGTCAGAAACTTCAATGGCACTCTTGTATCAGACTAAATAACTGGAATTTTTCAATGGATGGCTATCAAAAGACTCTAGAATTTGTGCAAAAAGACTTGAAGATAATGAAGGTGACAAATGAGATCTGTTTCAGTGCAGAGGCCCACTGTCCCTCACTATTACAGTGATGATAAGATGCTGAAATAGGAAGACTGTGCATGATATCACCATGAAAGAGGAAGACCCACAACTGTTCAATGTGCAGAGAAATAGAGGTTATCAAGTTTTCAGTTCTAAATGGGACATGTATACCATATCCCCTCCTACCAAGGCTCAAGGATAGCCTTGGAAGAGGGGGCAGAAAGACAATAAGAGACATGGGGAGTAGCTGGCCTCAGAAAAAACAGTATTGGCCAGACACAAAAGCACAATTAGTTCCACAGGTGAACTCAGAGCAGTTGGGACTTTATGTATGAGTCAGCTAACACTTCAGTGTGGATTTGCAGAGACACATGAAATCACACCCCATCTAAGGTACTATTAGCAGTTGACAGCTAGTTGAAATATGAAAGTCAGCTTTCTTCAGGGGTGTAAGTCCTGAGGGGTTTGCCTTGATCCAGTAAATGGGTCCATACCCATGCATATACAGACAGCGCTAAGTGGCTTCAGTCCATATTAAAATTTTCTTTTCTAAAAAAGAAAGAGAATATGAAATTAGGAAGAAAAAATGTGGGGTCATAGAAGAACAATCAAAAGTGAGTGGATTGGGGAAGTTTGACCAAAACATATATATTTGCATGGATGATACATAAAATATATTTAAAACACATGTCCTTGCAGCATGGAGCAAGTTTACCTGGCTCTCAGGATAATGAAGTTGTCATGAAATCTTTTCAAGAAGTGACAGTCAATGCTGGGAGTCACAGAGATATGAAATAGGAATGTTGGCACCATAAGGCCAACTCACCAGAACCAAGGGCCTCGAATCGAGGGAAAGCCAAGATCTCAAGAAGTCTTTGGTGCTAATTGTTCTTGCAGGTACTGACCTCTTCCTACATAGGATTTCTGTGTATGAAGGCAGCCCCTCTATTTGTTATTTCCTTGGAATTTATGAACATATATATCCCCTTATCACGGTGAGAAAATAACACAGTAATCACACAGATAAACTCTTTATTCCCCCTGCCCAGTGCAGACTCACTGTCTGCCTCCCCTATAATTATCTTTGCTAGGAAAACAGTAATAACTCATTTAAAACTTCTCCAAGATCAGCCAAAGACAAGATAACTTACAAACCTGTTATAAAATCACCTCTCCTAGTGATAAAAGATCTACCCAGAGCCATTTAACCCAAGAAAGCTTTCTAAGGCCTCTGGGCACCTGGCTTTATTAACACAAGATCCTATCTTGAAAGTTTAGGAATGCAAACTAAGCCTTTACTAAATCTCTCCTAAGGAAAGTGCATTAGCAAGTCAAAGAGCTGTAAAGGGGTCCCTTTCATTGTTTACTCAGTCACCTAGCAACCCCAACACCTATGGCCTTGTCAGAGGATAGGCCTGGTTGAGTATATAAGACCTATCTATGCCTTCACTGTTGCATTGCCCTGCTATTGCCATTGTATAATGCTATGAAGTTGCTATACTAATAAAAGAGAGATATCAAAAAGGAATTGCTCTAAGTTTGATTCCTGAGAAGAAATTATGGTAGTTTTCTTTCACTGGTTAAGAAGTGCATCATCTTGAAGAACTAAGTGAAAACTTTTTCTGGGGCTGGGCTTCAGATTGTTTTTGTTAGATGGCACCTGAACAGGGCTAAATCCAGAGTCCCAAAGTGATGCAATTCCCGAATAGTGTCTATAATGAAATAAAGAGCATCTCTATGTATCTCTAGCTCAAGTAACACTTCCATGGAGTTTTTTTTTGCTGGATAATGTGCCAATTACCCTTGTTCTGGCATTCCCAAGTATGATACCTCAAAAATACTATTTTTAAAACCTCTGATTTCTCACTATAAAATAAAGATATGCACCACAAGGAGATGTGTTTTTAAAAATCAATTAAGGACTTTTTGTGGAAGTAGCCTTTGTTTTTTAAAATCTACATATCAATTGCATTCCCTGTCTCTTAGGAACTATTGTTACTTTCAGTATGATCTTAATATAATATAATGTGCCTATGTATTGCATTTCAACATGTAATTAAACAATTCAGTCCTTAAACAAATATAAGACACATATATTATACTTATGTGTACATGTGTTTATTTGAATAAATCAGAACGAAGCAGGTTAATTTACAAGGGGAAATGCACCATATACAGTGGCACAGTCTGTTTGTTGGATACAAAGTTTTAAATACCACAACCTGTTTCCTTGTAAGAACTGTAGTTAGTGTGGAAGACAGGAATGTAAATGATCAGAACACATGATAATCTCAATGACACACATGCTTCCAGTGCTGTCAGAGAGTCAGGTGAATCATTGCTATTATAGCTCTGGAGTCAGAATCATTATCAAAGACTATCATTACAATTGTCTCAAACAATGATAATTCGCATGTAGGAAGAGATGAAATGATGTTCAAGAAAAAAGAAAAGACAATTACAAAGGTTTGCTAATATGAAATATCAAGGCATGTAAAGATGGTGAACTGCTTTATTTGTGTTTGTTTGTAGCTGTGTGGCATGCTAGGAGAATGGTAATTAGTGATGATGAGAAGGACATGGGCTTAGATGATAGAATAGAGCCACCTCATGAAGGGGTTCATATTCTTTGCTAAGGAATTGGCATGTTTTTATAGTAGACAATGGAAAATAAAGTAAATAACATAAGACACTTTTATCATATTACTTTAGGAAACTCACTCTTCTAACTACTTTCAGATAAAGCCTGGATGCAGAGAAAATAGTGAGACCATTGTGTTGGGAGCCAAAGTCTAACTTAGCCATATTTTATAAGTTAGCTCCTACAGATAGCCATTTGCCAGAAGGCTACATCCTTATTGTTTTAAGTTAAACCATGACTCCAGGTGCTTTCCCTTGATTCCCTCAGACCAGCAGGTAACATCCTCCAGGCCTTCTCCTTTGACCCTCTCAGATCAGCAGGTGATATCCTCCAGGCCCGCAACTGATAATAGATTTCCATATCAATTCTACCCTGTCTGTTACTTCCCCTCACCGGCTTGCCACATTCTTTTGTATATCCCACCCCCTTTCCTCCCAGCTACCTGCATGGCAGAGATTCTGTATAAATATTGGCTGAAATAATAAAGCGATGAAGGACTTGAACAAAGAGATTTGTCTTGTCCTTCCATTCTTTGTGTTCCTGCCTTCCATTTGTTTCGTTCCTAGGTTCAGGTCCACGCTGAAGACCCTGCTGGCCGGGGCACCATTGGACCACATAGCAGCACAAAATCCTGGTTTGTGTTATATGCATGTGTTCATGTGCTTGTTATGTGTTAGCCGGCACATGTGGAAGTCAGAAGTTGTTTTGGGGATGCATTATCCTTGATATAGGGTTTCTCATTGAACCTCAGGCTCACAGTTAGCAAGGTTGCTTGGCTGGGTCCTCAGGGTCCTTCTATATTTTCCCTTCAGCACTAGGGTTTCCATAACATGGCATCACACCTGGCTTTTTATGTGCATGCTAGTCTGAAGTTATGTCCTCATGCTTATGGCAAATATTGTACCCACTGAACAGTTGAAAGACCCCAACCTCAAAATTTCCACAAGGCCAATTAGCTGAGAGTCATCCCGCGGGCAAAACCTCATTATAACAGAGAGCTGACAGTCGGGAATTATTTAACCAATTAGCAAGGAGTCATCCTGTGGGCAAAGCCTCAGTATATCAGTCAAGGTTTCTTAAAAAGATAAGGAAGGCCATGGGAGGGTGAAGAGACCGGGAGTGTCTAATCTTAACACAAACCAGATGTTCACAACACCTCCAGGATCAAAAACTTTACAACCTTGCCCCAAAGTTGAACCTTATCACATCACCCATTAGCAGGAACTTTACTGACTGAATAAAAAGAGAGAGTGTTCTTTGTGGGGGCGCTCAGTTAGCGGAAGCTGCTGATCGCCCACAGGTACCTGTGTATTAAAATTACCTCGTGTTATTACAGCCTGGGACTTGTGCGTGAGTTCTTGGGGCTGGGGTCCCTGAGGATCTTTCACAGTCTTCCCCAACCTGAAACCACTTTGAAGATGCTGCCAGATAAGGAATAAGAACTCTTACCCTTTTTTAAAAATTTAATATGGCACAGTTATCATTGCCTTCAGATAATCACAGCATTAATTCTAATTCTTAACCATTGGCAATTTTGTATGTGTGTTACATTTGTGTTTAGGTGTTTGTATGAGTGTGTGTTTGTGCCAGAGCTTAACACTGAGTGTCTTCCTAAATCACTCTACACCTACCTTTTTTTGAGATATCATCTCTCCCTAACCTTGGAGCTCACCACTTAAATTAGGCTGATTTGATTGTCATACAAACCTCAGGGATATGCTGTCTTTGCCTCTCTATTGATGACAGAATAAAACAACAGTGCTTGGCTTTTATCTGAGAATGATGGGAATCAGAACTCTGATCCCATTGCCTATGAAGAAAGCATGTTACAGAGTGAGCCATTTCCTGGCCCCACCAATGACAACTTCTAATTTCTAGGGTCCTATATACAGCAGGAGGAAGAATGTCAGGAGTTTAACATTTTGCATTTAGTCCAATGACTAGTGTCTGAAAATCTATTATTGAAAACCATATTGTTACCTCTAAATTACAGCTTTCCCACCACCATCTGCCTTCTACTTCTCCCTGTAACGTATAAGAAGTAACAAAGACTCCAGTGTTCCTCTGGTTTATCAGCCCATTCTCTAGTGATCTGAGTTATGTGAGCCGAGCCCAATTTCATGTCCAATCTTCTACTCACCTATCATAAATCTATTACTAATGTCAGGATACAGACAATCAGAAACATTATAGCCACATTTTCCCTTCAAAAATACAGATTCCACAAAAGTTGAATGAAGGAGACAGATATTAGTATTTAATAATTCCCATCTTAGAGATGTCAACTAGTATGAGTTCTCAATTTTCCTTTTTTTTTGCTATTTTCTAGATGACTCATATGATTATCCAAGTTAAGGGAATCTTGGCTAATTTATGTGACTAGAAAAATAACTCTTAGTAGAAAGATCATTGGCCCTGTACTGGATCTATCTGGGATTTCATCTCTCCAAGGCAGACATTAGCATATGAAACACAATAGATTTCCTCTGTGTGGGCTTTGGGATCCTCATCTGTAGAAGGGCAGGTTAGAACCTGGAAACTTTTGAGGATTTTGGTTGCTATGACCTTCTGAAAGTCTATAATCTTACTGGAGTCTCAGTGCTCTTGGGAATGAGTGATGGGAACAAGAGCCAAGACTCTGAAGTCACACTAAACTGGGCAGACATCATCTTGGGTGAGACCAGAGAAATGATTGGCATGTGCACTGTAGGTCATAAAGAGCTTTTGTCCCAAGGAGAGCCTGCTAAGGTGTTACCATTCTGGTCATTTCACGAGGAAAATTAAGCCCAAGGAGTAAAATGGCTGTATTAAGTATTTTATGACAATTTTCTTGTTTAATTCACACAATAATCTTAAGACCTTTCATACTTACTCCTCCTTCCCACCCATAATTCCTCCTCCTTTACTTTTTTAGGAGCTTATAGACGATAGATCTAGGCTATTTCACCTCATTAGTAAGCACTAGAGCTCAAAATATGTCTACATTTACAATATTTGTTTACAAACTTAATGAGAATCTGAGTAACTGCAAAGGCTAGAGGGTGATGGGACACATGAAATGATTTGCGCAAAAACTACTAACATTTAATTTCCTTTTTTAGAGATATGTTTTTATTTATTTATGCACACCAGGAGGGGTGGGTGTCTATGTGAGTGTTTGTGATTGAATGGATATGGGTGCTTATGCCTGGACCTGCATATGGAAGCCAGAAGAGGATGCCAGGTATACTTTCCAATTACTCATCACATGTTTTTCTAAGGTAGAGTCTCTTCCTGAACCTGAGGATTCATAGCTGGGCTGGAAGCCAGCATGTCTGCTCCAGTGATCCTCCTGGCTTGGTTATCCTCCAAAAGCTGGAGTTAGGGGCTATTGCAGGGAATGCCTTCGAGGTTGTTAGGTGACTGCTGATATCTGAATGCTGGTCTTCAGAATTGCAGAGCAAGTGCTATTAACCACTGAACATTTCTCCAGCCCAATGGTTGCTTTCTTTCAACCATAAAAAGAACACAAAAGTAATATAAAGAGACTTGTACTTTAGATTACATTGTATACATAGAATAAAGAATTATGAAGCTTTATAGAACAGAAAATTGAATATTTCATCATCCTGATGAAAGTCAGGCTTACCCAGACAGATTTGATTTTTAAAAGAAAACCTGGAGATTCAGAGCCTTAACTAAAGTCTCTTTATTTATGAATATTTGTAACTACTTTTAACAAAATGTAGAGAAACAGAAGATACCTAACTTGCATTTATATGGCTCAGGGGGCTACCTTGTTAGTTTTGTTCTTAACTGTGCTGTCTTTAAGGGCTACTTATTCACAGTAAGTGTCTTAGGCTGCTTTGTAAGACTGCTCTATAGCATCCTCTGAACACCTGGTGTCCAGCAGCTGTCTCCTCAGCTTCAAACTGGGTTGGAGCTTGTGCCCCTTTACCTAGCTACATTTGTTGCTGTTGCACGCTTACTCTTGAGAGGTTGTTGAATATTTTGAACATCATTCTTGCTAAGGTAGTTTTGTGCAAAAGAATTTTCTGTAGTCTCCATGACAACTATGAAAAGGAGATTTAATCGTATCTATTTTGCAGAAGAATAAATTTAGTTTGATTATAAAAGTCTCCAATTTGTAAGTCCAACAAAAGATACTAGATGCAGCTCTGACTCAACCTTTTTGTCATTCTAAAATTCACTGGATTTTAGACTTTAGACTTGATTGCTTCAAGTTAAGGGGTGATTTTGTTGTTACCTCTATTGTGTGAGACTCTGATACAAGGAGAAGGTAGGTCATGGAATCATTTTCCAGGAGAGATGATACTTCCATGTTTTCTGACCACCTTCACTGGGTCCTACTGGGATGGAGGGGAAACTGATAGTGTGAAAAAGGAGGAAGAAAACAATAATCTGCCTCTTTATAGCCTGAAAGCTTCCTCACTAAGCCAAGACACTCCCAGATCTGTAGGTGACTAGATGGACAGCACACAGGGAGGGAATTGGCTGGTGGAATATTACCTTGGGTAGATGCCAACCAGCTGTCTCATGGTCTGAGCCAGACCCACAACTCTTTATTTAAACACAGCCCTCTGCCCAGATGTCTTAGCCTGAATGACTTTGTGCCTGCTGAGGAGGGTGAGTTCTGGAAGCTGGGTCCTGAGATTGTGCTGGGGGTGATATTTAGGGGGTTCCTAGACTCGAAAGAGGCATGATTAAGGGAGAAGTTGGGACAGTGGTATATCAGCCTGAGGGGAAAAACTGCCCAATGAATATTAAACATGTAAAATTTATGAGAAGAAATGAGTTGCGAAGTGTATTTATCTTTGACAGCCTGGTTTCTTTTCTAGGTACTATTTCTTTCTGTTAGGATCTTGTTGTCTCTGGAGAAGACACATTAGTTATTTATTTTGTGTGAGGATGGATCACCCTCTCTAGGGAACACATACTTCGACACTTGCTATAAATAAAAAAAAATGTCTAGCTCTGTTTTCCAGTGAAGCATTTTTGGTATTTTGGGAGATTGTGAGGGGTGCTATGTTGTATAATTCAATTGTCAAATTATCCTTGCTGTGATGGTCACTGGGCTGCCCAAACACAGACGGGTTGCTCTGGGAAGGAAATATGAGTGGGAGCTGCTCTATTTTCTTCTTTGCTAAGGGTAGCATAGGAGTGTATGTGTGTCTCAGTTGTTGCTATTATGACCTTGGTGTGTAGATCCATATATGTGTCCGAATGCCCTGTCACAAAGCCTTGAATGGGACAAAGAATCTGGAAGACTCTGGGTTACATTAGCTTAATCAACTCTATCCTGTATCTTGGAGGGTCTGAGGAGAAAATGTTTTTGAAGCCAATAGACTGTCACCTTCCAGCACGAATAACAGCAATTTGCCTGGGGAAGTGCTCATGTTGATTCCAAGGCTAGTGTGTTTTGTATATGAAGTGTAAATGGATTTCCATATTTCTTTAACAGTCTATTGAAATGAACTCACTTTAAAAAGATTAAATGCAAGGTAGCAAACATTAAACTCTGGTCCTGAGAGGTCCAGAATCTGCCTGAATCCTTTGCTTTTTAGTGGACTCTTTCATGTAATGTGAACCTAGATGATGCCTGTGGGTTTTTTGTTGTTGTTGTTTTCTCTGTGCTCATTTTCACATACATGTGTGGGATGTGTGAGGAAATCCAGGCTTCTATGGGTGTGGAAACCTCAGATGGGGCTATGCCTTGTAAGCAAGCTGTTACTTGTTCTTCCTATAGGACTGTTTCTACCATCAAACTTTGTTAAATGTAGAGAATCTGCTTGTCATTACTGCCCTCTGGTGGTGATTATTGGTATGCCTACTTTTATATCCAGCTGAACAGAATCCAATCTTTTTGGCAAAACCAGGGCAGGTCTCATAGACAATGGTGACTATCATGGGCTCCAGCTAAATCAGTATCAATAAGGATTTTTGGGTGAAGGTTGAGGGCATATGAAGACAGGTCTGAGAAGACTCCAGGCTCCTGGCGATAGATCTTAGCTCCTCCCTCTCAACTCTCAGACTCATGACCCCTGTTTTTCTACCCTCAGGTCTTGCTCACCCACCTGCATCAGGACCATGTGTGACCAGCAGCAGATTCAGTGTTGTATGCCAATACCCCAGTGCTGTGTCAAGGGTTCCTCGTTCGGTCTCTCACAGTTTCCCTATGCCAACACCCAGGTGCTAGTCCAAACGCCATGTGAGATGCAAGTTCTGGAATGTGCTGCACCATGCCCAGTTCAGGTTTCCCAGGCTCCATGCCAGTCCAGTACAACTGAAGTGAAAAGCCAGGCTCCATGCCCAACCAAAACCACTAAGGTTAAATGTCAGACTCCATACCAAACAAAATCCACTCAGGTGAAATGTCAGTCTAAGACCACTGAGGTGAAGTGTCAAGCTCCCTGCCAGACTCAGGTTTCCTGTGTTCAATGCCAGGCTCCATGCCAGCCTCAAGTTTCCTATGTGCAAGTCACACAACCTCTTCAGACCTACTATGTGGAATGTGCTCCAGTGTATTACACAGACACTAGTTATGTGGAATATCCAGTTTCAACCTATGTGCCTGCTCCAGCTCCTCAGCCTGTCCACACCTATGTAGGATATCCCTCAGTGGGCCAAGGACAGGGAAGTTTCTCCACTCAATGCCGGTATCAGGGCTCCTACGGTAGCTGCACCTCTCAAACACAGTCACGGGGTTCTTACGGCAACTGTGGTCCACAGCCTCAGTCCCAGGCTTCCTACAGTAACTGTGTGTCCCAGTTCCAGTCTGGGCCCTCCTATACCAGCTGTGGCTCCCAGCGCCAGTCACAGGCTTCCTATGGCGGCTGTGCCTCCCAATTCCAATCTAGAGCATCCTACAGCAACTGCTCCTCCCAGCGACGGTCGGGGGCTTCCTTTAGCACCTGTGCACCTCAGTGCCAGCCCCAGGGCTCCTATGGAAGCTTCACTACACAGCAGCGTAGGTCTCAGAGTGCCAGCCGATGCCTCCCTCCTCGTCAACTGCAGCCTTCTTATCGAAGCTGCTCTCCACCAAGACGTTCTGAGCCCTCTTATAGCAGCTGCCTGCCATCCCAATGCTCTTCAGGTTCTTACAACTATTGCACCCCACCACGCTGCTCAGAGCCCATCTATAGCAGCCACTGTCCTCCTCGGGGCCGCCCTTCAGGCTGTTCTCAAAGATGTGGACCTAGGTGTAGGGTAGAGATTTCATCACCCTGTTGCCCTAGGCAGGTTCCTCCACAGAGGTGTCCTGTCCAAATTCCTCCCATCAGAGGAAGATCCCAGAGCTGTGTTCGGCAGCCATCTTGGGGTGCTTCCTGCCCAGATCTAAGGCCACGTGTAGAGCCACAGCCAAGGTCTTGTGGGCCACAGCGTTGTGACCGGTCTCCAGAACCCTCACGACAGTGGTGCCCAGTTCCTGCACCACGTCCATATCCACGTCCAGAGCCATGCCCAAGCCCAGAACCTCGCCCGTGTCCTCCAGTGCGGCGATTTTCAGAACCATGTTCAGCTCTTCCACCAGCACCAGCACCACGCCCAGCACCACGTCCAATGCCACGCCCGTGCCCACAACCCTGTCCATATCCAGAGCCAATGCCACATCCTGCACGCTGTTCCAGCCCAGAACCCATTCGCTGCCCCAGTCCCTGCTCAGGCCCTAATCCAGGTCCTTACCGCCAAGAATTAGGGTGTCATGAATCTAACCCGTGCCGCCTGGATACTGAAGGCCCAAGCCCATACAGCTACAGTCAGGGGCAAGAGAGTAATGGCAACAGCAACTGTAGACCTGATGATGTCTCTCCAGGACCACAGAGCCTTGGTGGTTGTGGAAACCAAGGAAACACCCATGGTGGAGTGAAAGGTGGGGCTTATGCTGGAGCAAAGGGTGCTTATTTTTAAACAGTATGTAGCTCAAATGCACCTGCCTCAGATTCTCATCTGGTTTACAACTCTCCAAAGACATTGAGCTTCAAAGCTGTTATCCAAACTCCTTGCACATCACCTGAGGTTCCATACCTGGGTCTGACATCATTCCAGCATTATGTCTCACTCCTCCTCTGCACTCAGCTTTAATTCTAACTAGACCAGTTTGTCTTCCAGGACACTCCTTGGGTGTTCCTCCTGATAGTCCTCGATGCTCTTATGACTCTACAGTCTCCCTCAGCCTAAGCCATTCCTCACCTATTTCACAGGATCCAGAATTGTGCCCGTCTTCAATATCTCTTGCTTGAAGCCTTTTGCTGTTGTTGTTTGTTCCCACCCACAGGTAGCTATTCGGACTTCCCAGAATTCAGTGCTGGCAACACCATCCATTTAGAATGGGCTTGGCAGCACTCCTAAATTAATCTCTTTTTTCTGTTTCTGTCTTTTCTGCCCAATTATGTTATAAACTTTCACCTACATGGATTGGAGTCAGTATATCATTAAATCTCTGTGCCTATCTTAGATCAGATAATAGCTAATCAAGGTTGCGGTTAACACTTGAGCTATAATTTGTCCTGCTGGGAAACTATAGAAACTAGAGCTATAAGAAGATACATAATAATAAAAAACTGGATATGTTCACAGTTTGAGAATTGTTTGCTCTTTATTTGCTGCCAACTTTCAACATGGTATCTTTTAAAATCATGGTAAAAATACATCTAACAAAATGTATTCGCATAGACGTGTCAGAGCATACAGGTCAGAGGGATTAGTTGCTTTGTTGTTTTACCATCACCACCATTCATCCATCTTGCAGTGTAACATCCTGTGCTACTTGGGTCAGTGACTCAGACTTGGGCCTTCGGATTGAAAGAGGACACAGAGGGACCAGTCATTCGCTAAGGGAGAATGCTACTTTATTGAATCACATCTCAGTTTAAATAGGGGGGCTACCTTTGGTGGGAAGCACAGTGGGAGTTCCCCAGGTGGCTGGAGATACTGACTTTAGATAAAAAAGCCCAGCTTCCTGAACCATCCCTCACAGCCAGGAAAGACAAAACAATATAGGACAATGGGAGACACAGAATATGCAACTAGCAACCTGCAAGCTGTGTCCTTCAAGGCTTAGAGTGCAGGTAAACATCAGAGCAGGAGTCTACACTGCAGAACAAAGCTCAGTACCTCATTCCCCACTTCCTCTTAGCCTCCATACTCTACCAGTACATCTTCCACCTTTTAAAATTTGATGCTACATGTATCACAGGTAGACTCAAATGGTATTTGTGCTTTCATTATTCACTTAGCATGATGCTATTCAGGTTCATCTTTGCTGTAGCATGTGACATTTACTAAGGCAGCATGATATCATGTTGCATGTAGATATCATTCTTTATTTGTTCACTAAATGAATGGCTAAACACTTGAGTTGTTTCCATTGTCTGGCTATTAGTCAGTAGTGGTTCAGTCACCACTGGTATAAAATACTTCTTTGAGTAAATAACTTTAATTCCTTTAAATAGATATCAGGAAATGAGGTTTCTATATCACATATGAAGACAAATTCTGCCATGTTGCTTCCACAGTGGTGACATCGTTCACAGTTCCATCCCAGCAATATCATTCACAATCCCACCCCAGTGTGCAGGTCCTAATTTCTCCACATTCTTGTGAACTTCTGTTATTTTCTGTGCTTTCTTTAAACACCAACCACCCCAATATTGAATTAATTCAATTTAGTTTTTCTTCATTTTAAAATTAGCCGATAATTCTTCACTGCAAAATATTTATGACATATATAGTTATATAGACATGTATGTGACTTAGAGTTAACTATGTGTAGATAAAAGCAACTTTAAATATATATATATGTAACTTAGATCCAACTCTTTATGTATAAATATAACTATAATTGTTAAAATGCTAAAATTAGTTTACTTTTATTAATCATCATGCACTATTGATATTTATGTGACAAGAACTTTGGCAGATGACCTAATTTGAGCATACAGACTCCATGCGTAGTTTAAAATAGATTCTATGTGCTAAAAATTTTTTAACTTATCTGAAAATAAGTTTATAAATATATAATCAAGGTTGCAAAGACAGCTTATCTTGCCAGACATAGATCTTAAATCTAAGTTCAGCACATAGTTTAAAAAAAAAAACATTTTTAAGATTTAGAGTAATAATAAAGACATCCATAAAATATTTATAAAGTGTACTAATAAAAACAATAAAAGTAATTCAAGGCTATTAAAAAACACAAACATTCATTCTTATAAACACTGTGATTAATTATAGGGTTGAGATTTAGTCTCTTATATAAGTTTCAGAGTTATCTTACAGCAAGTAGCTAGAAACAAAGTTTTCTATGCAGATGTACCTGGGGAGCCCTCATATTTCAGAGATCTGCAGAATATGGCATTTAAAATGTTTATTTCTCAGACAGAGACTCCCAGATCCTAACAGTGACCCAAGGTCTCCAAAGAAGATTATGAGACACCAGGATCTTTGTCTGGATTATAGCAGTGCTGACCTGGGCAAGATGCCATAGCACAATGCCTGCCTGCTGCCAGGAACCTGGCCTAGATCTGAAGACATTAAAAAATTGATTAAACCCTTTTGCCTAGACAAAGGAAAGTCAGTCTTCTCCCATATGTCCCTCTACTGTGGAGAAAAATCTCCCACCTTAAAGGCCTGGCAGCTGAAGATTGATGCTGTTTGGATACTTCTGCCTCCAGCTAGATAGAGACCTGGATATAGTTAACTAGATATAGACTGGTCTTTGTTGTTTTTAATAGATTCAGAAGCTGCTCATTCTGCACTTAGATATAATTCGTCCTTCTCAGATCTCTGCAAGTATTGACAGCTGGGCTAGTTATAACTTTGTCAGCTTGGTAAAATCAGACAATCAGATCCTTCTGCAAGGTGATAGCCAGTTTTCAAGCTCATTTTATAAAGCCTGATTGAAAATACTAATAAAATTAAAATTCTTATGTCTTTTTGCAATTCGTATGAGCTTAAGAGAATCATAAAATTTAGATTCACCTCACAGAGGCCAAAAAGATTCCAGATAAGTACAGCCTAAATTTTTCCCACCTGTCTGTTCCTAAGGAGGATACCTTTCTCTTCTGGTTTGGAGACTCCTGCCCTTCCCAAATTACTAAGACTGGGCCCAAGATTTAAATTCTAACCTTTTGTTCTCAGTTTTAACATATCTCAACAGATTTCCACTTGACTAGGAGCTCTGGACTTGCTGGAAGCCTGTAAACTTGTTCTACCAATGTGGGCTGTTTCCTGTCTCTCGGCTGCTGGATCAGACAGCTATGTGCTCCTGACAGAAGCCCTGGAGCCCAGTTCCTTTACTAGCTTAACAACCTTTTGGGGCCCTAACCACAATGCCCCAATGTCAGCTTAAAGCAGTAATAAAAAAATTCTACTACATCCTGTTACCCCCAAACCTCTAACAGGTTGAAATGCTAAGTTAAAAGGAAACCTGGCATAAGAGACAAATCTTTTTATAGAGGCCAAAGGTCCCTACAGCCTAGAGTTGGCTTTGCAAGTCAGGTACCAGTTGTTCTTTTGAGACCTTGCAGATCAATTTGGGCCTGCACAAGACCATCTTCTAAATAGACTACCTCCATAAACATATTGCCAGAGTCTCATGATTGAGATAGTACCCAAAAAGAAAATGGGGGAATGAAGGACCCTGGGTTCTAAGGCTTGACCCAGGCGTTCAGTTCAGGTATTCAGCAGAGCACCCCCCATGAAAACAAGGAACTAAAAGTCTAAAAGTCTGTCCCAGGAAACAGAGTGACCCAGCCCAGATAGCCATAATCAACTCAGATAAGACATAATAGTCTGGTCAAACCTGTGATTAAAATACCAGAAGTTCCAAGCAGAATAGCGGTGACCAACACCTGGTTGTAAAAGCCCCCTAACCAGCTGGTCTTAAGGCAACCCCATGACTACTGTGAGCAACCTCATGACTTTGAAATATAACCTTTAAAGTGACCAATTATGTGTTGCCCCAGTTGCTATGGTGATTTTATAGTCTTAGCCTTTAAAAAAAATATAAAATTGCTCCTCCCTTGCTACTCCTTTGCTCTGGAGGCAGGGAGGTGGCTCGCCTACACAGACGAAATAAACCTCATGCTTTTTGCATCAATGGCCTGGAGTCTGGATTTTTGGGCCCCCCCCCTTCCCGAGGATAGTACCCTGAGTCTGGAGTTTATCAATACAATGTGGTATGGATTTCATTGTAGTGCATTGTTTAGTTCTTGAGTTTATTGTACCCATTGACTGAGTATTCCTTCACCTAGCTGATGTGGCTTAGCTGATGAGTTTCCTCTCTCATCTTTATGTCTTTGTCCCTTGATGAATGAGAGAACAAGGAAGATGACTCCAAATTACAGTAAATGTGTTCAAGCCTTTGTTTCATTTGATAGTCTCCTAGCTGTAGTACTAGGACTGTAGCCAGAGCCATGAAACCTCTGGTTCTAGGGATATAGGAAGGAGGACACATAGACACTCTCTAGAGATATATTTTCTTTAGAATTAAACTATTTTTGCTTATTCATCTATTATTTTATTATGTAGAAAGGAAAGACAGAGCCAGATTCAGAATCAATCAATTGCTTTAAAATCTTGTTATGCATGGCATCTTAATAGAGTGAGGAAGGGGAATGGAATCAAAGGGGCAGAAGATATTCTTCTACTCCATGCAGATGAGGAGAGTAATGCCCCAATGTGGACCTAGAGGATGAGTGTATTGGGGAACATACTCTTTCCCAGTGTGAGATGGTATCTGAAGGTCACAGTTATCTACAGAGGATGAGAAAGCTTCTCTGAGAAGTATGACAGCAGGGGCAGGCCCTGATATGCCCTTAAAATGTCTATTCCAATGCCCTCTTCTCACAGGGCACACCCTGAAGAACTTCAAAACTGCAAAGCCAGAGCTAAGAACACAGAGTCAAATCTTGGTCAGTCTTAGAGATCTACAGGTTATTCATCAAAACTGTGTGGTTTAAATGAAAATTGGGGCCTTTGTGTGGGTCACAGTACTTCATGTACTATGGACAAACATCCATTGTTTACCTGCTAGAATGATACTGGTAAAAGGGACACAAATCCTGTATCACTAAACAACTTAGCAAATGGTTTTTGGCAGTATCTGTGTCGGGAGCTGCCGCACCTTAAAGATGGCGCTGGCTCCTGTTCCCCGCCTTCCTGATGGCGAATGCTTCTAGTAATAATTAACTCCATCCATGGGATGTGCTGAATTGACTAGCTTGCTTCCGTGTGCGTGGCCCTATGGTGAAGGCCCATGCGGCATTAGCTGAGTGAAGGACTTGAGCTTAAAACTGGCTGCACAGGTTG